>JACVVK020000281.1:0-82500 GCA_018292915.2 Batillaria attramentaria | reverse complement strand
CGCGCGCGCGCGTGTGTGTGTGTGTGTGTGTGTGTGTGTGTGTGTGTGTGTGTGTGTGTGTGTGTGTGTGTGTGTGTGTGTGTGTGTGTGTGCTGACATCGAGTTCCAGGAGCTTGTTTTTCTTCCCAAACACCAATAGTTCTATGTAGCTAAGGACAAACGTTTTTATTTTCGTTCGTTCGGGATTTCTGATATCACCGTTCCAAAACAAAACAAAGCAAAACAAAACATATTCCCGGAAACATTCTGGTGTCGTTCTCAAGTCCCACACAAAAACCACCACTCCTGCATGCGTCTTTGTCTATTTTTGTGCAGATCTGTGTCTGCTGAAAACGTAGCAGTGGTGTGCATTTCCTTTCTATTTCTCTGGGATTTTTTTTTGCAATGTAGATTCAGCTTGTATTCATTTTTCATTCAACAGCTGTAGTTTGTTTGTTTTTTATTAATGCCATTGCATGTTACAAAACATAATATGAGTCGAGACTACTCATCGCGGTTTTTGTTTCTTTGACAAGTAAGAAATGAGGGAAGTTGAAGAAGGAACCCGTACTGTGTAATTGTTCTGTTTTATTTTCTACCATATTGTCCTTTTCGGGAAATTCGGGATGCTTCACTCGGGAGAAACGCGTCGCCTAGGTGCAGCGCCACCCAACCTACCTGGTTTTGAATTGTTTGCTTGGGGGGAGGAAAGCCGGGGGAACCGGACAGAAACCCCCGATGAGCAGCTCGGTAGCCAGGAAAACACCGGTACATGTGTAGGGCACATCACCGCTCGGGCGGTGACGGCCTTTCAGTAGCACCCGTGCTAAGTCGGACACGCTACCAATTAGACCATCGCTCACCAATGGAGTGTTGCAGGCAGTGTAGTCATGACGTCCCTCTCCTGTGATCGATGGTCATGGATGCATCCATAGGAAAAAATCAACACATTAATATCTCTGTGGTGGCTGGACCAATATTTATGTAATGATAGGACACAACTGACGCTGAATAACGCTCCATGAAAATATATACTTTACCCCTACAAGCTACAGTGCGTGCGTGTCTCAGTGGATAATGTCCAAGGCTAACTGCGAGGTGAGGTTCGCCGTGCGCCATAGGGGATCCCATTCTAACGTCAATCAAGGGTGGGTGGGTGTTTGGGGGTTTAACGTCCTTTTCCACCACATAGGGTGATATCAAAGACGGGGCAACGATGAAAAGGCCAGCACAAATATTTGACCTCAACCGGGATCGAACTCACGACCCGAGCATTAGAAGTCCAACGCTCTACCATTCGACCACCCCGGCTCCCCTAACTTCAATCAAGCTCAGCTAGTAAACATCATCGTACAGCTTAGGTACACTGCCATTTTTCTGACAGTAGCCTGGCGTTTTCCTGTGCTTAGCCACCACGCAAAAGATGTAGCCACCAAAAAAGTTTGTTCGCTTGGATCCTTAAACCCAGGATGTGACTTCCCCAATCACTCATAGGTTTCCCGAACTACAGGCAGTGCAACTTGCGAATCTTCAGGCGTAAGGACGTAAATTGATCGTGGGGTCATGTTTGGTGTTTATTTGAAGAACCCTGCTTGGCGAGTGTGATAGTTTGTAGCGATTTTTGTTGTCATGAAAAAGGGTGATTTTCGTGATTTAGGGCAAGGCGCATGACAGGGGGCTCCAACAAGAGGCAAGCTGCCATTGAAGCTGGGACATTTTGCGCAGAAGAGAGGCAAAGGTTATACAAGCGGGCTTGGATGAAGTAGCGTTCTGGCCTAAATAGAAAGTAGACTATCATTACTCCAGTAAGGCCTGAGCGGAAAGGAGACATTCAACTTTTTTTAGAACTCCTGTCAGGTACATGCCCTTGAATGGTCTGTGCATGGTAATTGTTGTTTCTAGATTGAAGCATTTGTAGGGATGACTATGGTGCCTGAGGCTAATAGGGAATATATAGGCATTTTGAGACCTCATGCATTTGTGTTCTTTGACCTTCATCCTCTAGGAAATGAAGACTATCGACGTTTCTTGGAAGTGTCCTGAGCTTCTGAACACAAGCCAAGGACAAGAAACTTGACTTGTTAGCGGATGTTTTAAAACCCGCGAACCAAGTCTTTCTGGGCATGGTAAGCGGCGTTCCATGTCGACAAAACTGTACGCCAGTGACGTGTTGAGCATTAACTATACAGTCTTGGGATTGAGCCGAACCAGCTCGGCTCAAGTCTTTCTTCAATAGTCTTCATTATGTTTTGGACATTCTGTGCCACGGAAAACACCCGGCCATACAGAAGTCCACTCTTCAATGGTGTTCGGTCAAAATGAGTATAGGTTTGTCTATGGTCTTCATCAGTATCGGAAATTGAATAAGACGCACCGACTACAGACGGTCAAAGGCAGGATGTCTCGCCTTCAGGCTGTCTCGTTATGCTTACTTTCCAAAAGGCCGCTAGCGGTTTTTAAACGAGACATGTTATATCCTCATTTTTTTCCGCGCGACACTAACAGCTCTTTTGGAGACGTGAAGTGTTGGGGGAAGAAACTGCAGGAAATTTGCCGCCTTCCCGAGTCACAGACGATGCGTGTATGGTCTTGCTTTTTCACTGACTGCGGAAAACGAAGACGTGACGGGTGCAGGAATTTCGTGCGTAATTCGGTGCCTATATCCAGAGCTGGCGTGTTGTGGGCCCAGTGGGGAGGCTGTTGCCACACAGTTGAGACTCGCCCACATCACGGGGTGCTCAGTGGCTGATTACAGGGCTGGCACCACGCCTGGGAACAATTTGTGACAGGAAGCGTGAAATGCTTCCCTGTCACGCAGCGTCAAACCACATGGACCTTAGCAGTATCATACTATCAAACTGGGGACAAACTGGAAGAACTATGCAAAATATAGTGGAGGAGGGGTGTGGAGGTGTCTCAGATCAGAACCCTCATTTTGCCCAGTTGCTAATCGGGTATTTCTCCTGAAGGAAAAGTCGAGATTAGGTAGTTGGGTGGCGCTGCACCGTTGAGACGCGCTTTCCCCGAGGGAAGCAACCCGGGAGGAGTACGCACGTAGGCGGGAGAAGGATGAGTCTGAATGTCCCGATTTTTCCTCGCTCCCGGGCTACTCAACGGGGGTTTTATCTCCGGGTACTGCGGCTTTACCTCCTCCTCCCTCCCCCCCCCCCCCCAGCAAAAGTAGAAAATAAGTAGCTGGGTGGCAATGCTCCACGGCAATGCGCAGTCCCCAGGGAAAGCAAGATGAAGGGACAATAAACTATTTTTTAAAAATAGGATAAAGCACAGTGACACCGTGACTGGAGACGAAAACGATTCCATTTCCGGAAGACACCGGGGGTGGAGGACACCTCTCTCGCGCGACTGCGAAGAATCTCGAGAAAGATTGATTCCCAGAAAATACGCTACAAGCGCATTTAATCTGGAACCACAGGATACAAAATGCTAATAGTCTGGCACCGTTGGGGGCCTGGATCCGACTGTAGTACTGACAGCGGCGCATATTTCCATTAGAGATGGAAGTGTTTTCATCTGACTGTCTATTTACCCTCTGCCACCTACATCTCTCCTCTCATATTACCAACACGCGAAGCAGTCGGTAAGGGGGCAAAGAACAGTTGTGGGTCGGGGTGCGACTAGACTCATGCAAAGCTGTCGTTCGTTCTTCCGCTATTTAGGCAAGCATGCAACAATAACACCACCACCACCGACGACGACGACGACGACAACAACAACAACAACAAAGCTTCGAATCTCTAAAGCCGGTGTAGCAGTCCAGATTACACCCCGCCTGGAGTATACCCCCGTATAAACTGACCTAGCCCAGACTATCCCTCCGTATAAACTGGTCTAGCCCAGACTATACCCCGGGGTGTACTCTGGCCTAGGCCCGTTTAACCCTCTCCTACCCACTTTACCCCCCTCCCCCACCACCACCACTGATCTATACCCAGGGGGTTGAACCGGCCTAGGCTACTTTATACCCGAGGGTTTAACGTCGTTTTCCACCACATACGGGTGATATCAAAGACGGGGCAACGCTGAAAACGCCAGCACAAATGTTTGGCCCCAGCCGGGATACGAACTCACGACCCGAGCATTAGAAGTCCAGTGCTCTACCATTCGGCCACCCCGGCTCCCCGTATGTGTCACAAGTGAAGAAAACTCACCACTGTTGTGTTTGATAGACATCTGTGGCCTACATATAATAATAATGATAATAATAAGCGCATTAAAATAGGCGCTTTAACTGTAATAATTATTTGGTTCAAAGCGCCGCGAGCTAAACCCGACACGCACGCTCACGCGAATCACGCGCATTCTCTCACACACTGGACATGAACACACTACAATCACGTGGTGCGAAGGGCCAGCTCAGCTATTTAAATTTCGGAATTTTAGAATTGCATATTTTTTTTTTTTTTTTGTAGGCTGAACATTTGCAAAGCAGAGGGGGAGGAAGCCGGAGTACCCGGAGAGAACCCCCGACGGTCGGCCCGAAAGAAACGGTGCCACGTACGAGAAATCAAAATTCTTTGCTCCGAGTGGGACTCGAACCTGACCTCTTGCACTGGTGAGTAAGTCTTAACCACTAGGCAACCGACCGCCCCAGAGGACCGATCGCCCCTGTATATATGGGAAAGTGTTGAAGGACAAGTTGTGCTACTCCCCATCCGCTACTCCCGGACGGAATTGGGTCTTTAATGTGCACACTCGATGTTTATGCATGCGTCTGTACACGAAGGCGAAACATGCACCGGAAACGAGTCTGCGGTTTAATTCCGACTCGATATGGCGACGAAAAATTCCCAAACAAACTCCTGACTAATGCGTATCAGGGGATTCGAACTATGTGCCTCAGGATCTGCAGACGGACGACTTATAACCCCCAGGCCCTTAAAAAAAACAACAACAAAAAACCAGGGGGATAAAGTCTGTAAAATGTTTTCCACCTGTCGGTACTCGAACCCATAAGCCAACTCCCCCCTCCCCCCCCTCACCCCCCTTCTCTTCCTTTTTTTTTTGCGAAAGAGGATTTGTTTCGGTTTAGTTCCGTCGTTAATAATTAATCCTGCTACAGGAGTGGAATAACTTTATTACTGTTTCCTCATCAGTAGAGCTGCAGCAAAGCTCTTAAAATTGCACCTATTTCGCCTTCCTTTCACACGGACAGACTGTTCGCTGCGCACGAAGAGCACTGAACATTCCGTCAAGTTCGTCCACTTTAAATTGAATTACCGACCAGACAAAACGCAACAGCCCGGCATCTGTTCGTTTCTCATGGGGACTATTTCTGACGAAATAAAGGCCTTTGCACTCTGTTCATTTAATCTCGGGTAAAAAAAAGGCACTGCAAAAGGTGCATAGTCGGCTTTGAACAAAATACCGCCAGCAGCTGCCTAACGTCAGACCTGCTTTGGCTACCTTCACATGATTAGGTGTTGCATGTATATTTCAGTTTTTGTAAGGCTTGTAATCACTCACACTCCGGAAAATTGCTACCTTGGACAGAAGCCTGATTGGATCTTAATGGTTCAGCCGGGACTTTGAGTCCGGGGGTGGGTGTTCGCAATGGGAAGCGTGGTTTCTTGTTCCCGCTTGACTTCTGCCCAAAGCTCAGACCTAACGCGTAACGCGGTCGAGACTAAGTTACTTATCCCTTGGTGGATGCTCGAAATGGGAAGCGTGGTTTCTCGTCCCCGCTTGACATCAGTTTGGACTCCGATTTGGTGAGGTAAAATTCCCAAACAAACCCCTGACTGATGCGCATTAGGGGATTCCAACCATGTGCCTCAGGATCTGCAGGACGGTCGAGCGCTGGACCGTTGGACTTTCAATGATCGGGTCGTGAGTTCGATTCGCGGTTGGGGCCAAATACTTGCGGTGGCCTTTTCCTCGTTGTCCCGTCTTTGATATCACACATGTGTGGTCGAAAAGGACGTTAAACCCTCCGACACTTACCCGCTCTCGCATAGCGCAAGACTGCGGACTCTGGGCAGAAGTTAAGCCAGAAAGGAGAACATGCCGAGGGGAATGGAAGGGTAGTGTGTCCAATTTCACCACTAGGATCTCTCACATGAAAATTGAATTTTTGTACGGCGCTCTATCGTGTATGGTATTACGTTTCGGAGTGGGTCGGTTTCCCCCGGGGCTCAGTCATACTCAAGGGGAGAGATACACTGTGCGTCTTATCTGGCTCGTGTTATTTGTTACCAGTGTAGGCCATTCCCTTGCTCTTCAACTGTCTCCATATATCATTACCTCTCACATCTTCTCACTCCTTCGCGTCTCATTCTCCTGTCAAGTTCGACGCTAACCTAATTATTCAGACATAAAGATTCTAATATCGATGCAAACCTGATTACTAAGACATATAGATTGTAATAGATGATACCAATTTGCAGAACCGAAATGGCTCTTTTGGCAATATGTTTTACGTTCGTCTGTCGTCTGTCTGCCTGCCTGTCGCTCCCCTGCCTGCCTGTCGACTCTCCCTCTGTTTGTATTTTGAGTTTTTTTCCCCCTCAAGAACTACAAAACGTAGAAACACCAAACCTGTTATAAGGGTAACTGTTACGTGTGGAGAGCCCGTCGTCTTACCGCGGATTACGATGACACACAGGCGAACACTCCTCACGTAGCGAGCTCTTATAGACTGGGTTAGGAGTCCCTTTCACTCACAAAAGACTCGTGAGCGCGTAGAAAAGTTATAACCGTGTGGAGTTTATTTCAGCACTTCTCTGCTGTTACAGTAACTGGTGCCAAGATCTCTCTCTCTCTCTCTCTCTCTCTCTCTTTTCGGGGGGGGGGGGGGGTATTTCCTCAAGAACTACAAAACGTAGAAACACCAAACCTGGTAAAAGAGTAGCTGGTGCCAAGATCTCTTCAAGCATTTCACTCTAATTCATCAAGGTCAAGGTCACAGGTCCTGGTGACACTTATAATATGCCGGCTTACTAGCGCAAAAAGATGATAATTATAATGAACACAAGATAAGTAAAATTATCTCTCAAATTTACCATGATCTTGAGATCATTGTAAATATCTCTAGAGATAGTTGTAATTATCACTTTTTACCCGGTATGGTGCTGATCTAAGTAATTATCACTTTTTACCCGGCATGGTGCTGATCTAAGAGCGCAAAAAGTGTTCATTGTAAGTATCTTTCAGATGTTTACAATGATAAGAGATAATGATAAGCAGCATGGCGGAAATGCGAACTCAAGGTAATTAAAATTATCTCTAGAGGCAATTATAACTATCACAGATCATTGTAAACATCTCTAGAGATAATTACAATGAAGACTACTTGCGCTCTTAGAGCAGCAGCGTGGCGGTAAGAAACGGATAAATATAATTATCTCTAGAGATATTTAAAATGATCTCGAGATCATGGTAAATATGAGAGATAAATAATTGTCTTTCGTCCATGTCCATTGTAATTATCACCTTTTTGCGCCAGTAAGCCGTCATATTATAAACTTCATGTTTTCTCATTTACACAGGGGGAGGGGGGGGTCTGTGTTTAAACGTCCTTTTCCACCACGTATGGGTGATATCAAAGACGGGGTAACGAGAAAAAGGCCAGCACAAATACTTGGCCCCGGCCGGGACAGAGCGAGGACTAACATGAGGTAACCTAAACTTTGCAAAGTTGGTATTAAATCTTCTTGAACTAGATCATGCATCTTTGAACAGCGATATTTTTAACTTGTTGTTTGAATTGAATTGAAAATACTTTATTCATCTCTGAAAGGGAAATTGCTTTTGCCCAAAATACAACAAGACTATAATTTAAGACATGGCAAAACTTAAGAATTAATAACATAACTTTGCATAACATAAGATATTTATAAATCTAGCTTCTCATTGAGAGAGAATCATTGCTGGTGGTGGTGGTGGTCTTATTGTTGTTAGTGTTGGTGGTAGTATTGATGAAGCTGTTGTAATAAAAAAAAAAAAATTCCTTGAACAGTTACCATTAAATGTTCGCAATCGAGTGCGCCCAGTTATATTATCAACCGCTTTGAAAGCTTTTGAAATGTCCTGCACCTTAACCACTTCGGCACTTGATTATATGATTGATTTAAGCTAAGCTGTTTGTCGGCGTTGCGTGCCACCTCATAATTATTGTCAACCGTCGGTACGAAAATTAAGGACGGCGGGTACTGAGTGGTAGAGGACGTTGTGGGTGAGAGAAGGGTGGGGCGGGGGGTTGAGGTTGGGAGGGGGGGTGGAGGGGTTAGGGTGGGAGGAGGGGGCTGGCTGTAGGCTTAAAGTGACAATAAATGGTACACGTACTTACCGGGGTCACTCAAGATGGCGGAATGCTACTTCGATTCAAACGTTTTGACGATATTTGCTCTCAGGTAAAGCCAGATATGTTGAAACTACCCGACGTACCCGGCTTCACCCGGGCTGATGATGTGATGCGTGTAGTAAGTGATTTCTGGTCTCCCTGTTTGGCGATACATGGTGACAAACGACGTGTAACTCTGATTTTCTAAGATTTTTCCCCACCGGATTGTTTTCAGGGTACCCCTGAATACATGCAGGACTGATGATCTCAGGGATTATTCTTGGCGTCGGTCATCGGTCATTGACGTATTAAACTCCTATTTCGACCGATAGATTTTGCTTGCAGGCAGTCATCTGACCTATAGATTTTTCATCGATACGGTCAGCAACTGCACCTATTCTGTCGTCTGCTAAACTCAGCCTCTGACGAGTCTCCGACAACACTCTAAAACCAAAAAGTTAAATCTGGCGAAACGAGCGCCGAAACGAAGTACAGGCGGCGAAGCACACACGGTAAAGCTTTTCTGATCCAACTTTTTGAGACAGAATCAACATTGACCTAGAAAACTGGTTCTTGGAAACAGCAGCAGCGAAACAACCATGGTGACGATGATGCATTTTGTATGTTTATTAGTGTAGGAAGGAGAGATAGTAAGATGTGATCTGTCTAGTGTTTTCTCGTCTCTCTCGGTGTGTGGCGATACGTGGTGGGGAAAAATAAAAAAGCATTTTCTGAGATTTTTCCGCCATTATGTTTCCGGTACAGCCGCCAATTTTGATCGGTAGGGGAAAACTCTAAATCGCGTTTTCTGGTCTCCCTGTTTGGCAATATGTGGTGGAAAAATGACGTTAAACTCCGATTTTCCGATTTTTTTTTTTTAGGGGGGGGGGGGGGGGGGCGCCAGGATGAGCCCAGTGTTCCCAGTTTTTTAGTCCATTGTACAGTAACAAGTTAGTAAAGAAAACAAGCACCTGTTTCTGGTTGTTAAACGGACCCTCTCTCTCATACCGACGATCCGAAATCCAATGATTTGTTGTTGTTGTTGTTGTTGTTGTTATTTGTGTGTGTGTGTGTGTGTGTGTGTGTGGTACTCACATTCAAAAATGGTGGGGAAAAAATCGGTATTGTTGTTGTTGTTGCTGTTGTTGTTGCTGAATTTCGGTTTGTCGGTGTGGAAGATATTGTCGACGAAAAAGAAACCACACAACCCCAAAAACAACAACAATAAAAGAACAACAACAACGCCAGCAACATAAAATATAACTACTGTGTACAGGCTTGTGGCATTCTCATGTTTCAGGTGTGCAAGTTTACCCGAGACCAGGTCTCAAAACTACTGAATGGGAGTAGCGTTTCAGCATCTTCACTAATCGTGAGTACATGACAGCAATCGAAGTTAAAGCTTTAATATCTTAGAAACACTGCAAAAACTCCCCGCAATCTTCATCAACCCCTGTGGAGGCTGTAACCTAGTGACACGTCGCTGACCAGTTCCGATCTGATGTCTGGGTCAACGTAGGGGGGGAGAATAACACTTGCGTGATACTTTTAGAACACCTTGCCTGTGACTGGGTAGCTTCCTGGACCCCCGAGGATATTATTTTGAAGTAATTATTAAGGAGAAGGACACTGAAACGGTTCTTCAGAATAAGGGTCACATTGTCTGGACATACTACCTTAAAGAGGCTAATTTCATCTTTGCTAAGGCAGCTTGTGTTTTTGAACAGTTCCGCTCGTCTGTGTGCATGTACGCTCGAAATACTCTATCTTGATGATTAGTGCAGCTCTAACGCGATACAATCTTGTTCACACTTTGGCGCCAGCGGTCGAACATTCAGATTCAGACTGTTGTCGGCGACAGTCTCCTTCGCATAATCGTGTACCCTTCTGTGGCTCAGTGCTAGCATTAGAGACGCTCGCTCAGTGTGTTAGCCGCGTCATTGTGTGCCCTTCTGTTGGCGTAGTGCCAGCATACGGGATGCTGTCGCTGAGCAGGTGTCTTAGTGGCGTAATGATAGATACGATGAAAACAGCTCAGAAACGACCTGTGAGCGTGAAAGTAATTAAATATGCCCCCTTTAACTGGTAAGTCCTTAGCTAACTTTGTCTATATCGTCTTTATTTTCACATTGCGAGGGTGGGTGGGTGTTTGTTGGTTTAACGTCCTTTTCCACCACATACGGGTGATACCAAAGACGGGGCAACGATGAAAAAGCCAGCACAAATATTTGGCCCCAGCCGGGATACGAACTCACGACCCGAGCATTAGAAGGTCCAACACTCTACCAGTCGGCCACCCCGGCTCCCCTTCACATTGCGAGATTTACAAGTGTACAAAAACAAAACTATACATACACTACACTACTAATGTGTTTGCTCAGTGAGTTCACGTATTATCCTATTTTATCTTATTCGAAAACCACACGAGGATTGATTGGCTGGTTATTTCAAATGTACACGTTTGCCACCACATAAAAGGTGATTTCAAAGACGGGGGACAACCAGTGAAAATTTCAGCACATTTTCTTTCTTGCTCCCAGTTGAGATTTGAACACCCCCCCCCCCCTCCATCTCCTTCCTCCCTACCCCCCCCCCCCCCCCAACCGAAAGAACGGAAGAAAGAAAGGAAAAAAGTCACATGGGAGAAATATGTTTGTTTTTGGGTTTTTTGTGTTTTTTATCCTCTCTTTTTCGTACACAAGGTTTCCATATCCTAGCCATCAGTCAACATCCCCCCCTCCCTATTTGTGACATAAAATTGGCTATTATGGATATTGGCTGCCAGTTATGAAAAAACAAAACATGTAATATGGACACTGTGGTGACTACATTAGACTCGCATTACCTGCCCCTTGTGTTTGCTATCACAGGGACTGGCGAACATCCTCTTCGGAATTGTGGAAGTACGAACAGAAACCACGCGCGGTGACGTTTATGCACAACAATAATGTTGCACAAAGTTTTGCAGACGCCGATGACGTACGGCTTTGGACGTTCTCGTTTTATTGTGTTGGGAGGTTTGTAGCGCCTCTCTTTCTTGTGCTGTTTCTGAGGTATTAAACCATCAGATTGAACGAGTATTGTTACGAGCACTCACTAAAACACCGTCTTTCGAAATAGATTTTAGTCTCCGGGGCACAGAAAGCAAACCGTTTCTGAACCTGGCTCCGAATGTTTTATGAGAGTGACAATTTGTACATTTGTATAATGATTTTTCCGTCTGTGATGTGCAGATATTACTCAGATGGAATGTGTGTGTTTGTTGTGAGTGTGTGCTCTGTTGATTATTTGTGTCTATTAATTTCTGTAATTATCCCTTCTTTACACTGTTATTATTGGTATCACTGTTTAGGATGGCTATTTCGGATCATTGTGTGTGTGTGTGTGTGTGTGTGTGTGTGTGTGTGTGTGTGTGTGTGTGTGTAGTGTGTGTGTGTGTGTGTGTGTGTGTGTGTCTTATGTGTTGTATATGTTTGTTCTACATGATATTCTTTAGAATAATTTGATATGTCCATTTATGTAGGTCTGCTGTTTATGAATGTCTGGCATGTTTTATATGTATATTCCCCCCCCCCCCCAAAAAAAAAAAAAAATAAATAAATAAATAAATAAAATAAAATAAATAAAAAAATAAAAAAATAAAATAAAGTAAAATAAAATAAAATAAATAAATACAAATAAAGAAATTTGTACAGGAGGGAAAAAGAAGAAAAGAAAGAAAGGAAGGAAAAAGAAAGGAAGAATGAAAGAAAGAAAGAAGAAGAAAAGAAAAGCGATGCACAAAACGTGAGAGCATATCAATTTAGAGTTGTTTTTCAAACAGGAATAGCAGCCATCGACCCGTAGGGAAGAATGAATAACAAAAGGAAGGAAAGAGGAAAGAAAGAAAGAAAGAAAGAAAGAAGAAAAAAACCTGGCCGAACAAAAAACGCCGCCCCGAAAAGTAGAATTGTTTCAAAACAGGCATGGCACTCACTGCCAACAGCGATGCTGTCTAGATGTCATCCTGATTTGGACATGCCCAGAAAGCGGAAAAGCTTTTAGAGAAATTAGGGGTTCGACAGAGTGGCCATATATCTAGATCATATTTTATCATTGCCAAATAATCATACTTGTCCGGGAAGCGAATGCAAATAATGAAGCTAAACCACGCTGCGGATAGGGTTTCGGGCTAGGTTGGCGCAATCAAAGAAAAGGTTGAAAATGAAAAATTCTGCTGACACATTTCACGCATTACTTTTCGTCGTTCGGGGTTATCCGGCCTTACCGTACCGCCGACCCTAATCTAATTTTGTCAACCTGCACTTTCTTCTTGTTTTTTCTTCTTGTCCTTTTTTTTAAAGCGAAAATCTCCATGGTGTATTTCTGCTGTTATCCGGCACTTGAAAAGCTTTCAGAGACTCCCCAGTCCATGTATGCTTCGGTAGTCTCGAATTTTCTATCGGAAATGACAGGAAACATCTCGCTGAGTACGACATATGTGCAAGATGATACCACGAAACCACATGTGGTAGTTTGTGTGTTTTTGGATTTAATACATTACGGACCACGCACGGGGATTGAATGTCTTTCCGATTCTCTGCCAACCACATCTGTCTTTTCATTAAAAAAAAAAAAATGCCTTTGCTCGCCCTGGCAGTGTGAGGTGTCATTCAAACTCAATTGTTAGTCAGCTTCCGGTTGACTTGCTTTGGGCGTGCTAGAGCTGTGAAATAGGTTCATGGATAACGCAGTAGTTTTTATTTATTCTCCGAGACCCTCTGTGGGCATGTGAAGAAATTAAAATATAAAAAAAAACCCGAAAAAAAACACAGCAACAGAAATAAAACATAATCAAACAAAGCAAAGCATATGAAAGTAAAACAAGAAAACAAGACAAAAAAGTGCTAACATAGCAAACAGAACAACAACAACCAAAAATACAGACTCGGTTACAAGGAAGCGCATTACAAACATACAGAGTAAACGCGAATAAACCTCCAAAGGCATGATCATACAAGGATACAGTGTAAATGCACTATTACAGTGTGTGTGTGTGTGTGTGTGTGTGTGTGTGTGTGTGTGTGTGTGTGTGTGTGTGTGTGTGTGTGTGTGTGTGTGTGTGTGTTGTGTGTGAGAGAGAGAGAGAGAGAGAGAGAACTTACCTGGTAAGAAGTGAGTTAATGTCTTTTGTAAGGCATCTAGGTTATTTCAGATAGCCATGCCATTTCGGGGGCTTCACCTCTTCTCTCCTCCTCTCGCCACAAGCACCACTACCGCCACTTCGAAGAAAAAGAAGAATCGTAGGCGTTTGGGTTTTGATTTGTTTGTCCTGGTTTCTTTGTTGTTTTTTTGTTGTTTGTTTTTTGTTGTTTGTTGTTTTTTGTTTTGTGTTTTTTCTTTGTTTTGGTGTTGTTTGGTTGTTTTTTTGTGTTTGTTTTTTGTTGTTGTTGTTGTTTTGTGTTTTGGGTTTTTTTGTTTGTTTTTTATGGTTTTTTTTTTTTTTTTTTTTGGGGGGGGGGGGGTGTTTGTTTTGGGGTTTTTTAATTTGTTTGTTTGTTTGTTTGTTGGGGGGTTTTGTTGTTTTTTTCGGGGGGGGGGGGGGGGTCAATCAAGGAAAGACCCGCTTACCACACCGTTTTTGTGTACCGAGAACTCTAAAGCCTTTGTCTCATACTGCCCACCTTTATATACAAGGTTCTTTGCAAGGGGTAGAAAGAGTTCCCTCCTTTTTGCCTCCCTTTAAGTGGAGATAACTTCATCCCTGAGATTCAAGACCTGTGAGTTCCCTCATAGAGCTCTCAGCGAAAGCACGCTATTGAAGAGCAAACACTAGCTGTTTTAGTCCACATTTCTACAAGCAAACCCGCGCCAACTAATACACCATGTTTCCAGCAGAACTGTACAGCGGTCATTCCGGCCCTATAAAGGGGGAAAACCACTGGGGGTTCATTTTCTTCCATGGGGAAGAACTCTTGCGGGTGTTCATGCTTATTTTGCGATGCCCTTATTGATGTCGCTTCAACTTCGTCCACAACCTAACGAAGACAGATTTTGTGACGTTTCGCTTTCCTTGCGCATTATCGCTTATCTTTCGTTTTTGTGCAGCTTGTGTGGAAACTTGTGTGGAATTTTGTGGAAAACTTGCTCAATCGGCAGACACATCTTGTATCTTGTAAGGGAAAGTTAATTTCTTTGGCCACAGTTCCGAGCCTTTGAGCAAAGACGAATGTTGAATAAAAATCGATTACTCCATTTAACAGTTTATCGTGATTTCTGCGAGAGAGAGAGAGAGAGGGGGGAAGGGGGGGGGGGCTTCTCTGTGAGTGAGTGTGTGTGGGGGGGGGGAGGGGGGGTACCCTACTGCGTAGATACCCCGGTAGCATTTTCATCCTCTGCAGCTTGCTGGGGGGGAAGGGAAGGGGGGGGGGCATGAATGCAGTTTTGGTTCACACTTCATGCCGAGGCAAATCTCGTGTGGGATAATATGTGCCCCGCCTTCTCTATTTCTATAACTGCTTCGTCAATATTTGGATTACTCAGCGCAAAATGAGCTCGCGTCAAACAATTGATGGAATTTGAGATTGTCCCGCCAAGCGGAGTTCAGTTATCATAACAAGCCGTCAGTTACAACACAGATTTGAAAGTTTAGATTCATCACACAAAAAAGAGCATGTGGGAGTTGCAATGTTGACATCTCCGACAGAAACATTATGGCTTCTGTTCCGGAGCGTGGGATTTTGGCGAGAAAGTTACATAGCTGACGTGCATGGACACCATTTTCGCTCGACTTCTAAAGTGACGAAACCTGACAAGAACAATGGAGAATTTCCGGTACGGCTTTTTTGGTTTTTTGTTTTTTTTTTTCGTTTTCTTGTTGTTGTTGTTGGATTTTCCAATACAGACACATGACAACAGCCAACAAAAACACCAACAAGGCAGGCGCAGATGTATACACGCCTGCACACACACACACACACACACACACACACACACACACACACACACACACTCTCTCTCTCTCTCTCTCTCTCTCTGTGACACACACACGCACAACGGCGCACACACGCACGCACGCACACACACACACACACACACACACACACACACACACGCACACACACACACACACACAGGTACCTGCATCTCTCGGTGCTTACATACACACACATGCTTATTCAATAAGCTGATAATTATTGTAGGAGTTTTGCATATCGGAGCCAATGTAACACCGGTTTCTTGTATGTCTTAAAGTCCCATCGTCCAACATATCCATACTCACAAATCGTTTGGAGTTGTTTCGGTAGTACCTGGTAGTGCGGTCCGTCCAAATCGGCAGTGCGAGGAAATGCGAGGAAGACTGACGTGCTGGGATTGTGAGTACTTTTGTTACCTTTGCTGAATAGCTGATAATCGAGCTAAGACTATTAACACTCATTACTCACCTCCCACCCCCCACCCCTCCCTCTTTTCTATCTGTATCTATGGCAGGGAACGCTCGATTTGCTTTACAAAGCTTAATGGCACAACGCAGTAAGCCGATGACGTCATTTTGATGGGAAAAGTAGTGATTTTAAGACGAAAGACATGGACGTCTTGATTTTTTTCCCCACAAAATGACGTCATGGATTTACTGTTTTTGCCATTACACGGTAGTTTTGTCAAGGAAATCGAGGGTTCCCAACCACCGATACAGATAGGAGATATTTAGCAGTTATTCCCCATCAAGCTGTGGAATACCGACGAGTATTTTGATCCAAGACGCAAATGAACCCTGAGCTTTAGTGAAGCGCTTATTGCGTTAATTGCGAGTCGGTATACCACAGCTTGATGGGGTGTAACTGCGTTATCGTCCTTTTTTGGGCCAATTTATGGTTTATTTTGAACGTTTATCCTAGTAAAAACTGACAGTCGACAGCGGCTGCACATAGCAGACGAACGAGTGTGTACGTCGGCAGAGCACGACGCCGACAGAATAAAGTGCGCCTTTTCATGTGGCAAGACGGTGTCAGTTCACTGATGAACTAAAATCCAGACAAAAACACAAGTTCTAAACTTCGAGTAAAGACACAAACAAACATTCTAACGCTTTCAAGGAAATGTAAATTTGCGAGGTGAATGCGAAACCGATCAAGCACAGCTCAGTCTGTTCATGCTTTGCACGATTAGGGCCCGTTCGAGCGGGAGTCTTTCTGTCGCGATTCTTCACGAAATATGAAGCTTTGTGAGTGTTTATTCTAATATTTGTAGTACATGTACACCGGTTAAAGTGTCCATCCACCAACAGCTACATTATTTAACTGCATGCATGATTCAAACGATTCAAGAAGCTTCTGTTCAATCGGAGATCTATCTAGTCAACGAATCCACTGCCATTCTCTGCTCCGATAGCAGACAATGCAGCGAGTCGATTCTGTTCAGCTTTCTGTCACAGGTTTTGAGTTTCAAATCGTTGAAATTGCTTTTGATTTGAGTACGCAGTGCTTGTTAGGTCAAATCTGCAGCCGTTTCGAACTTGAGCAGCGGCGTCCGGCTTGCCACGGTCAGGCAGATCAGTAAACAGCATACATGTCGGTGAGGCGCCAGCTTCGACTGAACTTTTTGAGAACGGCTTTTGATAAGTGTTGGTTAAAACTGTCCGAAATTTGAGTAAAGAGTGCTTGCTAGGTACAGGTTACTGTTGTTTTGTACTTGAACGACGAGTTCATGCAGTCGGAAACATAGATATGCCGAGTCAAAATGTATCGTCGTCGATGGTGTTGACATAGGGAGCGATTTCTCCCCGAAGAGTAGTAATACATGTACTTGCTCATCGATGACGATGATTTTTATTTTGCCAAAAAGGTTGTATCTCTGTTCTCTCTGTCTGAAAGAAAGAACTTTATTTACGAACGCACTGGCTCATTCACAAGTGAAGGTACTCCAAAAGAAGAATTAGATGTGTTCTCTTAGGTCAAGTTGTCTTAGACTATGTTCCTTTACTTTGCAAGGGTCTCTTCAACTTCACGAAAGCGTATGACTACAGCTGAAAACACAAACACACACACACACACACACACACACACACACACACACACACACACACACACACACACACACACACACACACACACACACACGCACGCACGCACACGCGCGCGCACCCACACACTTTTCACTTGTGTGTTTGTTTTTTCTATGTTCTAGTTAAGGAGTGCCAATCTCGAATCTGATCCGAAACTGGCTCACAATAATTAAAATCTGAATCCTATCAGACACAAGACACTACTTGTTTACCGTTGCAGGGGTTTTTTAAGGGTTTTTTAAAGAGGTTTTTTTTTCCCCGGGCATAGACCTCGTCCAGAACTTGCTGACGGTTTGGACATCTTTCCAAAGAGAGAGAGAGAGAGGAGGAAAAAATAGAAAAAAATAAATCAAGCGAAATTGGCTGTCGATCTGTTCTAGCCCGCAGTGTCTTGTCTCGGCAGAGAACTTGACAGGACAAAAATATGGGAAGAGGGAGAAGACATGGCATCCCATCATGTGGTCATTTCCCCCAGAGATTGTTGACTGAGTCTTGATACATGGTCAGCTTAGAAATGAGAAGAAAAGGTAGGGGGCAAAGCTGACCAAGAAACAATTTATTTTCCCAACGACAGAAATGCGTAATGAGGTGACGCAAGTGGTTGGTTAAGGCTGTCTGATGAAGTGGCTTTGCAAGGAGAAAGGTTAACCGACATTAGTGGTAGAAAATGTCACCATGCTGAGTAGGTTAGAGGCCCAGTATTTCAGATTTCTTATGCTCACAGATCGGTCTGAAACTGTTTTGGTGGTAGTTAGCATCACAGCGCTTGGACACATGAAGAGTGACAGCATCTCAAATGCTGGCACTGAGCCAACCGAAGGGTACACAATGACCCGTCTAACACACTGAGCGAGAGTCTTTTGTTGTTGTTGTTGTTAGCATGTTTATTGTCAAGATCATTAGATAGCAAGCCACATGCTGTACATACATGTACCATATTTACAACTTTTTTTAAAATTGTAATACTCTCTTTCGCATTTTCAACAAGTATAGGTGGAGTCACATGTATGCATGCAATGTATGGATGAGTGTAAATGAAATTTTAACACACACACACACACACACACACACCACACACACACACACACACACACACATACACACACACACACACACTGCAGACGATATGTATACATAGTCCCTGTCGCCTGATCTTAGTGTGGCATCAAAGAAATATTACCGCATATAAACAAAATCAGATTGTACAACCTACTCGTTCATACTGGCTGGTGTATGCTAAATCTAATCTTAGTGTTGTTTCAGTGGACCTGAACGTGTATGCAGTAGTGAGCGAGAGTCTTGTCGGCAGGACCAGCAGCTCAGTCCGCGTAGAATGTTAATGTTCGACTTGTCATGCAAAGTGTAAACAGTATCATATCGCATTAAGAGCTGTACTAGTCATCAAGATAGAGTATTTCGACCGTACAGGCGCACTCATGAGCGAAACTGCAACCCCCCTCCCCTTTCCCCTTCTCCACACACACACACACACACACACACACACACACACACACACACACACACACACACGCGCACACACACACACACACACACACACACACACACACACACACACACACACACACGTATTACGGCCTATGGTCAGTATATATATATAGCATCTGATTAGCCATGGAAGCATAGTTTGAGGGCTTGTCACGCAGGCGTCATTTTAATCAAAACATTCCAGAAAGTATCTGTAATAAGAAGGGCCAAGGTCTCATCAAAACACGTTCTGAATGGGAACGACGAGCAGCAAAAGTTGTGATGTGAGGGTACTCGTAATTATTCAATGGGTATTCAGAGGGTATTCAATTTCTTAATCGAGATTAGAAATCAGAAGGAACCAAATCTTCTGGATTCACGAAACCCACAGTCAGCGGCAGTGTTAGTTTTCCCAATTCACTGAAAGCTACAAATCAGAGAGAGCTCGACTTTCGTTAATCAGATATATAATCAGAAATGCGTGAAAGATCTTCTGTATACACAAAAAGCTACAAAAGAGGTGTTTTTTAAAGTATTCCCGGACTGCGAACAGTGTATATTCAAACTCTAGCGCATTTGAACAATTGCAAAAACAAAACAAAACAAAGCATATCAAACAGACAAACAGAAGCAAGAGCACAAAACAAATACAAAAGACAAAAAGGTGGTTCGCGCATTTTGAGCTGAAAGCAGATCTTTAACGCCAGCTGTTTTAACGGAGTATGATCTCATTCAGTTCAACAAAAAGTGCTCGCCAGTGGCGCTGCAAGCTGAACGATTTCTGATGATTCAGGTTCTTGTGCGTGAATCTGATCGAGTTGGAGAAATAGAAAAGGACATGAGGATAACTAAAACGTGAATAAAATCCTCGAAGCAATCCTGATAATGCTACAATTTGTTTGGCGGGAGAGATGGAGTGGGAGAAAGTAGGAGGGGGCTCAGGGACGTGAGCGATGTGTCACATACAATAAAACGGCCGTTTTGCAAAATTGCATGACTGGAGTTATCAGCAAATATCACACACGAGGGAGAAGGTAGGCGATGTAACTGATAAGTGTGTTTTGTTTTGTTGTGTTCTTTTTTTTAAAGGATTTGCTGTGTCCTGCCCACTGCGAGCGTATTGAACGACGGGGACGCTAGAAGTAGAAAAGGAAGTCTGGGTGTTTGGCTACGTACCAGGGATGCAAATTTGGAGGAAAACGCTATATATTCCTCTTACACATAAGGTTGCAGATGACACCCTAGAAATGCTTTAAAATTCACCCAAAAAATCACAAAAATCAGGCAGCCATAGACTCAGGTGTTAGAGTAATTTTCAACAAATTCCAATATTCGGGTTTTTTGGGGTTTTTTTTTTGGGGGGGGGGGGGCGGGGGGGGGGATGTTGGCAGCAACCACATATACCCTCTCATTCCACGGTCGTCTGCTGGCTCCTGTGCCAGCCACGGATGAATACAAATAGTCCACAAACCAGCCTCATTTTTCCCTAATTTTACTAATTACCTGGCATGAAACTTGTTTACAAAGCCAGCACAAAGTACCAGATTGCCATTTTTACTCTGCACACAAATTTTAAAAGGGGCAAAGATTTTCTGCTATATTTAGCGTAGTTCTTACTACATGACCCGGAAGCTAATACCGCTTTGTAACCTTTCGGAGTTTTTCTGCCACGTACTGATGAAATCAAAGACGGGGCAACGAGGAGAAAGCCAACACAAATGTTTGGCGCTCAGACGGGATTCGAACTCACCGACCCCCAGCATTGAAAGTCCGACGCTCTACCATTCGGCCATCCTAGAACTAGAAAAAGACTTTTGTGCTCGTTTAGATTTGAATCTATTATCTTCCGATCTCGAGGCCGATGCTGAACCGATACATTTCATGCTTCAGCCCGAAATTCCACCTCAAACCTGTGTGCCGTCCCTAACCCGTGTTGTGCATCAGACAGTAAGCGATTTTTCGAGCTGAACTGTAGGTCAAGTTTGTTAGTTTATGCAAGACTCCTTGGGGGCATGTGAAGAAAAAGCCATACAAAATAACAAAAAAGAAAACAATGACAATAAGATACAGACCGAAAGAAAATAATAAAAGCATAAAAACACATGCATGGGAAAAAAATGAAAAGAACGCACCCAAGAAAAATGTGTGTGTGTGTGTGTGTGGTGTGTTGTGTGTGTGTGTGTGTGTGTGTGTGTGTGTTGGAATGAGCTGCTGCCCCCCAACCCCACCCCACCCCAAAAAAAATAAATAAAATATATAAAAAAAACAGAAAACAACAAAAACAAACAAACAACATCAACCAAAAAAGAAAACCCCCAGACACCACAATTACTTCTAGCATTATTTTTACAGCTGTAAGTACATGGATACGCAGGGACACACGTACATATACGTACCTATGCACATACAGACTGTAGACTTGATAGAACCACCCGACTCCCTCGAGGAGGGCTTTGCTGAGGGCGGCCTGTGGGATGGTGGTTATTACTCTCGTCATCAGTGCAAAAGGTCGGGTGTACCTTAGTCATGGTCTCCTCTCTCCTGAAATCGAGAGTCATGGATCCTAGCGTAGAAAAAAAATTAACACATTAATATCTCTGTGGTGGCTGGACCAATATTTAAATACTGATAGGATACAAGTGACGCTGAATAACGCTCCATGAAAATATACACTTTGGCCTTACAAGCTACCGTGCATGATTGTCTGAGTGGAAAATGCCCAACTCTAACACTGCGAGCTGAGGTTCGTCTGCTTGGCAGCCATTTGCATGGTGTCGGCGCATGCGTGCCTGAATAGAAAACCGCGGGAAAAGTCGGAGATTTCTAAAGGTGGGCAGATCAGACAAAAGCTGACAGAATAACAGGAATTGATGTAATATCTCTTTGTCAGTCTCAAAAACAGTTGGCTGAAAAATCTCACAGGTCCTGTACTGCTTTCTACAAGCTTTTCTTAATCAGAAAACTCACTCAGCGAAAAGATTTTTCAACTAAAATGTAAGTCAGTTCAAGATCCCTCGAATCTGACAGGCCGGCATGCTGATCCCTCCCAACCGCATAGCAGAAAGATCTACACAAACACACGAAATTTTTCTTTGATGACTGAACAAAATTTCTGATTACCACTGATTTGATGTGATCACTGATCATCATGGTGTGAGTGTTTATGTTATGTCTCTCTAGATCTAGATTGTGAGCCGACAAGCAAATTCACGTGGAAGGATGGTAGTGAGGAGAAAGAATAAAAGGAAAAAAGGGGGCGGGGCGTAAAATACGGCAAGCACTATTACACAGCTGCTGCCGTACTTTTTAAACTTTACAAAATCACTGTCACATAATCCAGTGTGTTAAATTGTACGTGCAGTTTTGCTTTCCAGGGACAAGGTCGGTGTAAACTAGCATGCACAATCAAACGCAAAACAGTAATGGAAAACGTTGAATCTAAACACTGAGATTAAGTCCATCCCATACAAATCAAGACTCTCATCTTTTTTGTCCCTGTACTGTACACAGACGTATAGATCTATACGTCGATGGTACTGTACCAACATTGGCTGTCAAGAGCATTACATGTTTGGCAGCGTGAGCGGGGAAAACAGCAACATGGTTCAAACTGAAAATGTTGCCACTTCGCATTGTCAGACTCTTGACGTCAATGGCACCACGCGCATCACGTTTGTATGTGGGCACTTGTTTTCAAATGTTTTTTCCTTTGGAGCGAAATGATCCAGTTTGCTGAAGATGATCAATAAAATTGTATTGATGATCTTTGGTTTTCCCTCTGTTGTTGTATGTTTCTAAAAAGCATTCATGTCTGTGCTTGGGACTGCTGATAAGACAGTCAAAACATGCTTGGTGAGTGGATGAGGATCTTTGTAAATTAGGCTTTTGGTTGTCCTTTGAGTTGGTCAGACCAGACACAGCGAATGGTCAGACATCAGATTCCTGACCGGCGAAGGTTGTCCGATTTCATTTAAGACTTTTTTAATGTTTGGCAGATAGTACACATTGTATATTTTAATTCATATACAACTAGGTCTGTTGTACTGCAAACAAAAACGCATAAATGGGCACACCAACCGTATCTATTTATATTTTAGTATTATTTGTACTGTTTAATTTTCACACACACACACACACACACACACACACACACACACACACACACACTGCTATAATGAGAAACATCGAAAGACGTAATGTTCAGGTAGTGTATGTTGAAATTTATCAGCCTTGTGATTAGGACATCACTTGGAAGGTCACACATTATCAAACGTTTCCTTTTGTACATTTATTTCTAGACACATGTTGATCAGTTACAACACAAACATTTTGGCCAATGGGGACAAAGTTTACCATTCAGGTTGGAAACATGGCAGCACATGGAAACTGATCAGATTTAGGACTGACCATACAGTAATGTCGGGCGGTCGGTGGTCTAGTGGTTAAGAGACCTGTCACCAATGCGAGAGGTCAGGGGTTCGAGTCCCACTCGGGGCAAAGAATTTTTCCTTCTCGTATGTGGCACCGTTCATTCGGGCCGATCGTCGGGGGTTCTCTCCGGGTACTCCGGCTTCCTCCCCCTCTGCTTTGGAAATGTTCAGCCCACCAAATTTGAAAAATAAATGCAATTCTAACTTCCGAAATTTAAATAGCTGAGCTGACCCTTCGCACCACGTGATTGTAATGTGTTTATGTCAAGTGTGTGAGAGAATGCGTGTGATTCACGTGAGCGTGCGTGTTGAGTTCAGTTCGCGGCGCTTTGAGCCGATTCAGGAAATTGGGTAAAGCGCCTATACAATACTCATTATTATTATTATTATTATTAATGTGTCATGATAAAAACAAAAACAAAACTAAATGCCATTTCTTTCAAATGTTACAACAGTGAAACAAGTGCTTGGACAACTAGCAAATTACAGATAACAGAAAATGTATACCTGAAATATATTCTTTAGATTCTCACTGTTCCCTCAGCCCTAGCCAAGTCAGATTCACACTTCAAACAGAGTTTAGTTCTAAATTTATTTCAAAAAGGTGGGGGTGGGGGTATGGCAGTTTGAATTGAGTGTCAAGTGTCTGATTAGATGAGGGAATTTTGGGACTGAATTTCACTAGTGTCAATACTGGAAAAGGTCTTGTCCTATTACAACCGGCTTTGACATCACCATTATGGTAACAAAAGATAATTTTAATGAGGGAATTGTAGTGTCCAAGATGCCCGGTCTGCTGATCCTGAGGTACATGTAGCAGGTAACAATCCCATGGTAGGTAGGGATATCACTGGCGATTGCTTTCTGAGGGGATTTCATATCGGTTAAACACAGACTTAGGCCAGTTTAAGAATTTGTAATCTTTGCTCTCAGTTTGTAGTACATGTACATGGATTCGACACAATAGAGGTTGTCTGGTAGGCTTGTTGCTAACTTTAACATTAAAACAAAAAAGCAAAAGTGGACCTAACTAAACTTACCACTTGGTGTTGACTTGAATAATCACCATGTTGAACATGATATCAGATGATGACACATTTGTAAACATATTTGCAGGAGCTGGTTGTTTTGAGCAGGACCTGGGCCTGAAATAAATGCATACATGCAGATCAAAGTGATGTTGTAACACACACACACACACACACACACACACACACACACACACACACGCACACGCACACACACACACACACTTACCCCACAGATCTGTAAAGGTGATGGTGTGCATGGTTTCTCTTCAGTCCTCATTTGTACTGATCTTGCATGATACATGTCATAGACTGTTCAAACACACACAAAACACTTTGGTATACAACTGACTTGTACTGCACGCTTACTGAAATAGCTGCTGGTGAGTCTGACATGAGATCTATCTCTACACTGCCTGAGATCATACTTGCAATACCTATGTACAGACCAATGCCACAGCAAAATGCACAGTGTGCCCTGCTTTTCAGCCCCCCCCCCCCCCCCCGCCCCTTCCTGCTGCACCAATGCACACCTATCTCATCAGTGCTCTGCAATAACATGACAAAGTCCAGGGAAAAGAATATCCCAAGTGTCTATCATGTCACAGTCAGCAGGGGGAAAACACAGTAGGACCATGCTCACCTTCGTAGAATGGATACTGTCTGTGTATGTGATTATTAAAACTGCTGTGAGAGTCAGAATCTAATGCAGCACTCCCTCCAGTTTTACTCCGTTGCCTCCCAGTACTGCCTCTACTCATCCCTCTCCAACTTTCCTGGACTCCCTTCACAGTACACATCTTCCACACCCACCAGAACTCGACTGATTAGTGATTAGTGTAGATTGATCACCTCCTACTTCCCCATCATCAGAGTCATTTTCCTCCAATTCTTCTACATGCCCGAAGGAATCAGGAAAACCGCCGTCCAAATCTACGAATCTTGCCACACTCTAATCTTCACTTTCTGCACCATTCCCCGGAATATTGAACAAAATTCCACGATTATCCCCATTACGTAATGGTCGCGCGGCCATCTTGTTGATACGAAAATCTAAAGTAGATTTTCACACGAACATTTATAGAAACGTAAAACCACTCGTAGATAAATATTGCTGTTTGATGTAAGGAACGAGACCGCGTCCTTCGACTTTGCGAAACTATTCAGAATATCTCAGGTAAACCACTGAATATTTCGCTAACGTCATATTTTGAGAAAATTGAATCTCGCCTGCCAAAGTCGCTGACGTGTTCTACACGGTAGCTGAGGAAGCAGTAGACAAGAAATGCAGTAATTCTGAGTTATACAAACGCCACCAGCGACATTTTGAAGTACAATCCGATAGCAGTATGTTACTGGTATGAGTGATCGAGTGCGAACATTTTAAGATAATAGATAGATTTGGTTCCTGCCTAGTCTGTACAATTTAGTAACTGCAGACATGTATCCGTAAAGGCTTTCTTTGAAACTTGAAGCAGGCTTTTCAGTTCTAGCATTTAAAGGTCTAAAACCACTCTAGTCAGTGTCCTAAAAATAGTCGGCTGCTAAGACAAAGGTATCAGTGACGCGACGTTACTTTGCTTGTTGGCTCACACGCTTCCTTGTCGGACTCAGACGACAATCTGTCTAAACTGAAAGAGATCATGTTGTTTTGAAATAAAGGGGGAAAATGGACGTACAAATACAGTACACTCAAACACACTGCTTACCTTCAACCACGACGAAGAAATCACAACGCGGATTGAGACTGATTGAGGAAGTATCCGTGTTAGTATCCTTTCGTGAAAAATGTCGCAGGAAAGTGCGCGCGGGTTGGTGTGAGGGCAATTGGGAGATAATTAAAACATGGAAGATAACTCTGAAATAACAATGAGTTCATTCCCTTCAGTTTTCGCTGTGCGCCATAAGGGATCCCATTCTAACTTCCGCAGACGGCCGGTTGAAGCCGTGAACATTTCAATCAAGTTCAGCTATAAACATCATCGTACAGCTTAGGTACGCTGTCAGTTTTCTTATTTTAGCCTGACGTTTTCCTGTGCCATAGCCACCACGAAAAAAATGTAGCCACCAAAAAGTTTCTTCGCTTGGATCCCTGACCCAGGATGTGACTTCCCCGATCACTCATGGGTTACCCGGACTAGGTGTACCTGTGCCTGTAGTGCGAATGTGGTTCTGCTTATTTGGCCCGTTCGTCGGGAGTCGTCTCCGGGTCCTGCGGTTTCCTGACACCTTTTCTCTGGAATTGTTCAGCAATTGTTTAACGAATAAGATAAGATGAAACTGTAAATTGTAATCTGTGTGTGTGTGTGTGTGTGTGTGTGTGTGTGTGTGTGTGTGTGTGTGTGTGTGTGTGTGTGTGTGTGTGCGTGTGTGTGTGTGTCTGGAGGGGGGGGGGGGGTCGGTCGTCTAGTGGTTAAGAGACTTTGTCACTAATGCGAGAGGTCAAGTTCGAGTCCCACGCCGGGCAAAGAAATTTTCCTTTTCGTATGTGGTATATGACACCGTTCATTCGGGCCGATCGTCAGGGGTTCTCTCCAGGTACTCCGGCTTCCTCCCCCTCAGCTTTGGTAATGTTCGGCCCACAAAATTAGAAAATAAATGCAGTTCTAAATTCGGAAACTTAAATACCTGAGCTGACCCTTCTCACCGCGTGATTGTGATGTGTGGATGTCCGGTGTGTGAGAGAATGCGTGTGATTCACGTGAGCTTGCGTGGTTGGTTCAGTTCGCGGCGCTTTGGGCCAATGTAAGAAATTAAGTAAAGCGCCTATACAATACACAGTCATTATTACTATCGTTATTCACAAATATCACAGTGGCTGAGCCTACCAGGCTTTACACCACGTGACTTTCATGTATTGGTGTGTGTGGGGGGGGGGATTCGTATGGTACACTCGAATGTGCGTTTTGGGTCCAACTCCCGGCGCATTGAGACAAGCAGGTGAGTAATTTGCACCTTTTCAAATAATTATCCCGAAAGAGTAATATATAGCAGTCATTGTACTGTTATCGAGCAAATATTATCAGCCGCCGTGAGAACCTGTCCCGAATGTTTCATTGGGAGGCGCTGTGAATACGTACAATAATTGCACAGAAAATGTGACAGTGCTTGGGAAATTAATGACTGACCCAGGCGCGATGGAACGCAGCATAGCACTGACGTCATGAATAATTAAACGTCAGTGCAGCGCTGTGTGGGATCAGCTCTACACGGGGTGTACCTCGTGACTATTGGCAGTATTGCTATTCCGGTTTCGTGATAGCTTTTGGCGCTGACACCGTGACCATGGGTGAGCGGCCTTGAGAACTCCGGTCCAACAGCTGTCCTGGGAGACACGAAACGAATTGTCGGGATCAAAACCAACACTGAACATGAAGAGAAGATCTGTCCGGCTTCACACACGCTCACAGACACAGACACACACAGACACCGACACACACACACACACACACACACACACACACACACACGCACGCACGCACGCACACACATCCCCTTCCATTTGGCGTATTTTTTGGCCTTGAAATTTTTCTGCCTGCTTCCGGCCTGTCTACTAAGCGTGTTTTTGATAGATTTCTGCCAGCGTAAACTTTTCCTTCTCTGAAGTCAACACAAATTATTTTTTAATGAGCGGCAGTATTCGAACTTCGCCAGCATAAACCAGACTTATATCATTTCTGGAGCGTATTATGGGTTTGTGGAGGCTTGAAAACTTTAAAGCTTTACAAAGATCGTCTAGATCCACAAAAAGCTACAGTAAGGGAGATCCGGGCTGCATCCCCTGCCCCCTCCCCCCGGAGGTGAACTCTCTCTCTCTCTCTCTCTCTCTCTCTCTCGTACGCCGAGAAGTTTGTATCCAGGGATACGTTTGTAGATTAGCAAAGCACCGTCACAGGAATGAAAGATCTCTCTCTCTCTCTCTCTCTCTCTCTCTCATGTTTGAAGATGCTGCTCTTAAAGGAACGCCAAAACACTCTCTTCCTTCAAGAGCAGCCTCTTCAAACATCTAATGGATGCGGGTTCGCAGCCACTTTCGTAAACTACACCATGCATCCGACCACTTATGTTGGTACATGAATAGTGTGTGTGTGTGTGTGTGTGTGTGTGTGTGTGTGTGTGTGTGTGTGTGTGTGTGTGTGTGTGTTGATACCTATACATGTATACTGTCACGTGTGTTTGTTGCTTATATACTGTGCCTTTTACTTCTCATGTGTTTTGCATTTGATGCCTATATCCTTTTGTATGTCGTGTCTGTAAGCGGATGTGTGTGTGTGTGTGTGTGTGTGTGTGTGTGTGTGTGTGTGTGTGTGTGTGTGTGTGTGTGTGTGACACTGTGTGTGTGTGTGTGTGTGTGTGTGTGTGTGTGTGTGTGTGTGTGTGTGTGTGTGTGTGTGTGTACCATTAACGGCCAGAATGAAAACTGGACCTATGTCTTTTTGCGTTGACAAAGTTTCATTTCATTTCTCTGTCTCTGTCTCTGTCTCTCTCTCTCTCTCTCTCTCGCTGCACCTGATACACACACTTGCCTACCCCCCTCAGGAGGTAGGAATATGGGCAAAAGGTGGTTCCTTAGGGTGGGTTAGGGTATTCCTTACCCAGACCTACTATACTAAAAAGAGAGGCTGCTCTCTCGCTCCCTCTCTCTCTCTCTCGTACGCTGAGAATGTATATTCAGGAAAAGTGTGTAGATTTACAGCGCATTGTAATAGGAATTATAGACTCCTTCGTCTCGTTCCCCAGTCTGCGGCGTGGAAAATGCTATTTCCGTGTTCATTTTACTGGCTACTTATAGGCCTGGCAGTAAATCTGAGTTAGCTTCGCGAACAGCAGCTTGTCGCGTGCTAGGGCTTAGGAAGTAAGACGTATCAACCAGCCGATGTCTTTTAACTCTGACAGTTAGCAGACTTCCCTTAATTATGGCTTTGTTCACATGAAAAGTTTATGACTTCCTTCTAGGAAAAAAAAAGTTTCAGAGTTTCTCGCACTTTTAATCTTTCGTCATAAGCTTGAGAAGCATAAGAGATGAAGAGAAAATACTTCTATTTGCTTGGTGGATTTTATCTGCTACTGTACTTTGCGAATGATGCGCCTAATGTACGTTTTTTGTTGGTTTTTTTTTTTTTGTCGTTGTTTTGCCATCTTACATAGGATCATCAGCGCTATGTATCGATATATATCTTCATCTAGGGGATCCATTTTCAGGTCCTTTTTAAAAATAAAAAAAAATTTAACCTCTAAACACTGCTCACACGCAAGTTCGCCCTACTTCTGCTGTCAATCAGGTACTGAAACATTTTCGCTTGTGAGTGCGCCTGTGCGCTCGAAATACTCTTGTCTTGATGATTAGTAAAGGTCTTAATGCGAAACCATGTTTACATTTGCGCGAGCAGTCGAACATTCAAATTCTACGACAGTCGTGCTCAGCGTATTAGCCGCATCAGTGAGTACGCTTCTGTTGGCTCAGTGCCAGCATTTGAGATAGTGTCACTGTGCGGGTATCTAAGTGGTGTGATATTAGACGCCACGTAAACAGGAGAGAACGATCTGTAAGCATAAAAATCATAAGGACTGCCCCTTTAAGACAGGACCTTTTTTTCAAATATAGATATACATTAAAAAAAAATTACAAAATACAGAACCTTTTTTGTTTAAATATAGATACATCATACAAAATTACAAAATATAGGACCTTTTTTTTAAAAAATATAGATATACATCATACAAAATTACAAAATACAGGACTTTCTTTAAATATAGATATACATCATACAAAATTACAAAATACAGGACCTTTTTAAAAAAATATATAGATGTACATCATACAAAATTACAAAATACAGGACCTTTTTTAAATATAGATATACATCATACAAAAATACAAAATACAGGACCTTTTTAAAATATAGATATATACATCATACAAAATTACAAAATACAGGACTTTAAAAAAAAAAAAGATATACATCATACAAAATTGGAAAATACAGGACCTTTTCTTAAAATATAGGTATACATCATACAAAAGTACAAAATACAAGACCTTTTTGGCTCCCTTGTGTAACAATGGGAGTCTGTGTATTAACCCTCCGTCGTCTATCTGTGTGTGTGTGTGTGTGTGTGTGTGTGTGTGTGTGTGTGTGTGTGTGTGTGTGTGTGTGTGTGTGTGTGTGTGTGTGTGTGTGTGCAGAAAACTTTAACGTTGTCATTTTCTCAGAATCTACAAACAGCAGAGGCACCAAACTTGGCATGCTGATAGACAACCACAAGACCTTTCAAAATATTTCATTTTGAATGACCTTGACTCAAGGTCAAGGCCACTAAAGCGCTCTGTTTGAAAATTTTACATTGGCATTTTCTCGTAATCTACAAACACCAGAGGTTTTAAACTTTGCATAATGATAGACATCGATAAGAACTTTACAGATGTACATTAAGTCAATGGTCTTGTGTCAAGGTCAAGACCGTACAAGCTATTTTTGTGAAACCTTAACATTGGCATTTTCTCAGAATCAACAAAAAGCAGAGGTGCCAAACCTGGCGTGCTGATAGACAGTGATAAGACCTATGCACACATGCCATCTTAAATGACCTTGACTCAAGGTCAAGGTCATTAAAACAGTCTGTTGGGAAATTTTGCATTTGCATTTTCCCAGAATCTAGAAGGATCAGAAGCCTCAAAATATGTGTGATGATTGACATTGGCAGCACCTTTACAGACATACCTGTGTTTAGTGACTTTTAGTCAAGGTCAAGGCCATGCAAGCGGTTGTTTTTTGTTTTTTTTTTTTTTAACTTTAACCTTGGCATTTTGTCCAAAACAACAAACAGTAGAGGCACCAAACGAGGCATGATGATAGACAGCAATGAGACCTACCTTTCTGAATGACCTTGACTGAAGTCAAAGTCATTAAATATAGCTGTTATGAATTTCAACATTGCCATTTTCGGGGGAACTACAAATACTAGAGGCATCAAACTTGGAATGATGATAGACATTGATGAGATCTCATTTGAATGACCTTGACCAAAGGTCAAGGCCATACAAACTGTTTCGGGGAAAATTGTAATATTGCCAGGGACTCAGAGCACCAGAGACACTTTACTCGGCATGATAATGGATAGTGGTAAGAGCTTTACAAACATACTCTTGTGAATGACCTTGACCTGTGTCACAAAGGAGCCATGGAGGCTTCTGTCTCTCTAGTTTTAATATAGATATACATCATCCAAAATTACAAAATACAGGACCTTTTTTTAAATATAGATATACATCATACAAAATACATACATGTATACATACCAACGTACAACCATACATACAACCATACATACATACAACCATACATACAACCATACATACATACATACATACATACATCTCACAAACATACATACATACCAACATTAATACATACATTAATACATGTTTAAATACGTTGAAGCTTCGAACTGTAAGTGCTCTCTTGAACATTCATTAAGAAAAAAAAAAAAGAGGTCTAAATGCCAAATAAGGCTTCGTACGGCATCCAGTCATCTGATGAGTCATGGTGGACTAAAGATAAGTATATCTGGCATCTATATATCTTTGCTTTGCCGATTGGACATGTGCATTCATGCATGGGGGGGGGGGGCGTTTAGTAAGTTTACATTTATAAATATGGAATTTAGCCCAAAGCAGGAGAATACAGAATACACGATCAGTTTTGACACCCTCTTTGACACCCCTCAATACAAGCTGTTCTGAAAGAGGTACATTCGGAGAGTGATCACATGATGACTTAATTCTAGCAGGCCATTCATTCCAAAATCTCTGCGTAGTGGAACAGCCCCAGAACAAGTAACTGAGGGTTTCCACACAATTAACAGGTGCTTTTCGGCGCACCGTGGTAGGTTGGAGGTGCTTCTGATCTTGGATGATCTGCGTTTAGATAATCTTGTTTTCCACAGTTCCGCAGTAGCAGCCCGGTTCACTAACAAGGGACAGAGTTAATAGGACACCACGCCCGGAGCAGTGGCCAGTCTTTTCTGTCGCACCGGAGCGTCACGTGATACTTATCATTGTCATTTACGCCGGTAGCACTTCATCCTTTTCTGTTTAAGGTTGGACCATACTTTGACAGCATAAGAAGGAAGTGCAATCACCACCACCACCACCACCACCACCACCACATAATGGTAGCAAACTTGTGGTTTTTAAACAGCATACACGTCCCATAGCCAGAAATGCAACTTGGTTAGGGAGGGCGGTAGGGGTTAGAAATGACGGTGAGATGTGGCATTTCATCGCTTCACGGGAGAGACGTTTCGAGGTGTTGTGTCAGATTTGGAATTTGTTACTCAAGTTTCTGACTCAAAATGTGCATGTTCACATTTTGTGTTGTAAGACAGCATTCGAAATGTCACATTGTCCCGGCATTGGATAGCACCATTTCAACTGGTCATCACGATTATGGATGGCCGTGACAATTTCCATAAAATTCGTCATGTCCCCTGTTACATGTCTTAAATAAATATCTTTATTACAAAGACACTTTAGCCTGCCACCCCCTAGTAATTATCTGCATATCAAAACCTTTGTGTCTGTTCCGGTTGAATAGAAACCTATGACGTGAGAACACAAATGACGTACTTGCCAAGAAAGTCGGGGTTAACCTTAAGATGTTGCTCATTAGAGTTTCCTTCCCTGCCTGCCCGAACTTCTGTGATCTCGGGTTCGGTGCGCTTGGTGTGACGTTTCTCAGACTGCTCCATTTAAAGGGACACTAGGTGACTTTCCAATCTCACAGATCGACCTGGTATTTTTTTTTAAATGACAACAGCATCATCACGAGGATGCCACTGAGTCGCTTGCAGAATTATAGCCTTTTATGTCTGGATTCCAAAGACAGGGAAAAGTGTTCCAGATAATATTCTGCGTATTCGCATCTTCAGCCCCTCTAAAGGTACTACGGGCAGAATCCTTCACTAAGTACAACACGCCCCGAGAGGCAGATATTGGCGGAGTTGTCCACGTTCAGTGAATATATTAAACAATACGGAAAAGCAAAAATCCCAGAGTAAGGAATAATAAGACATACAAGTCCAAGATTCTGGGAGAAAAGCAGCATGACGAATTCCACTACTGTTGTGGGGCCTTTCGTGGGGGTACTCTGCTAAGATAATCATATGAGCCATGTTGTACGTGTCCTTATCGACCATTTAAAGGGCGTGGCCATTTGGGTAAGATTTACGAGTTGCACGTGATTCAGTATGCGGTAGGCGCAAATAACCGACCAGCAAGGGTCCCACATCAAATTACGGTTTGCCAATAATGATAACAATAATAATGAATATTTATATAGCGCTTATATATATACACCAAGCAAATCGTCCTAAATACCCGCGGCCTTTAACTGGTGGCATCGAGCGCTCCGAGGCAGTACACTCCTGTCACGTGACACCTAATTTGCGGCATGTATGTGAAGAAAGACAAGACCGGTTTAAGGTGGTGTTAATGGAGCTCACTGATACATAAGTCAAACAATCTGTTGTAGATTACGCTTCTTTTTTGTGCACTTTGGGAGATTTGGAAGGCGAGCCGCTTTAAATTAAAAAAAAAGAGAGTGTAATGAGGAAAGTGGAGATCGTGATATTAAGAACACAGCTGACCTATTTTCACAATGGCCGAACCGGGATTGCAATCGAAAAAGTTAATGAGACATCAGGACAATTTTACAAAGGAAACACACGGTGGCAATTTCAAAGAGAGTTCGCCAACAAAGGACAGGGGGGAAAAACTATTTCGAGCATGCAGGTATCATATCAACCTTAATTGACGTAAAAGACAAAATAACCATAGAAAGCGAAGAAAGGGTCCACTAGTGAAAGCATATATACCAATTCTGACGAAGGTGGGTGTGGGTGTTTGGGGGTTCTTTCCACCACATAGGGTGATATCAAAGACGGGGCAACGATGAAAAAGCCAGCACAAATATTTGGCCCCAGCCGGGATCGAACTCACGACCCGAGCATTAGAAGTCCAACGCTCTACCATTCGACCACCCCGGCTCCCCCAATGCTGACGAGAGTTCGCTAACCAGGAATGGGGAACAAACAACAACAACAAAAATAGTCCAGTGTATTTATTGCTTTGAGGTTTCCTGTCACTGGTGATCAGGTCAATGTCATAAAGTGATGTGTCGTGTAATCACTATGATGAAAAGGTTCTGTTCCTGTCCATAAATCAACTGAATCCTTCGATCTTGCATGATCACGGATCGCGCACGAGTGTTCCTGTCTCAATTCTTCGCGGAATATGAAGCTTCGTGAGTGTTTATTCAAATCGTTTTAGTACATGTACACCGATTAAAGTAACCGCTACATTTTATAACTGCATGCATAATTCAAACGATTCAAGAAGCTTCTTTTGAATCGGAGACCTAGACAACTCTGTCATTCACTGCACCGATAGCAGACGACTGCAGCGACTCGATTCAATTCAGCCTTGTCACAGGTGTTTGGTTTCATAACGTTGAAACTGCATTTGATTTCAGTACACAGTGATTGTTAGGGAAAGTCTGCTGTCGTCTTGAACTTGAGCAGCGGTTGTTGCGTCCGGCTTGCCATGGTCAGTCAAGTTAGTGAAAAGCATACCTGTAATCGGTGAGACATCAGCTTGTTTTGGAGAACGGTTTTTGGTAAGTGTTCGATTAAAATGTCCGTGATTTGAGTAAGCAGTGCTTGTTAGGTACAGGCTACTGTCATTTTGTACTTGAACAGTGAGTTTGTGAAGTTGGAAACATCGATATGCCGAGTGAAAATGTTCGGTCGTTGATCGTGTTGACACAGCGAACGAGTTCCCGCCGAAGAGTAGTAGATGGTTCTCTGCCAAAAGGGTTGTATCTCTGTTCTTCCTGTCTGACAGAAAGAACCTTCTGGCAGGGAACCATGCCTGATTGTCATGTGATGTCGTGCTCTGTGTCACATACTTTATCTAGTACTACTACAGTACGGACACTTATTCCACAGGAGAGATCAAAGGAAGGAAAAGCCGCTGTGGATGATGATGAGGATGATGATTATGATTATGATTATTATTATTCAGTTTCACCAGTATCTGCCCATCTTCGTAAAATGTGCGTGAGTGTCGATGAGTGATCGGTGGATTGAGTTTTATTTACAGAAATGCGCCCTACAAATACCATTTAGTTCATTATTTATTTATGTGTGTAGTAGTAGTAGTTGTAGTTGTTGTTGTTGTTGTAGTTGTTGTTGTAATGAGAGAGCGTAACTGCAGACTTCACGCCACATAGTCTGAATTATCAAAATGCCCGTATAATCGCTATTAGCCTCAGGTACCCTAAACATGCACTTACCAAGAAACAAAAAATAACATGAACGGAACATATTTGAGGAGCATGCACTTGCCCGGAGTTTTAAAAAAACATCACCGTCTTGTTTGCTCTCAGCCATCACTGAAGTGATCCAACCCTAGTGTCAGTGTCTTCCTGAAAGCCTCGATCTTCACTCACACGCACATGCCTGCCCTTCCAAATGAGGCCCAGCTTGCTTCCTGTTACCACCCTCTAGCACGCACCTCCACACACACACACACACACACACACACACACACACACACACACACACACACACACACACACACACAAAATCGGGAAAAGTACGCAAACCTCTACAAACCAGCACATTTGATTTGTCAAACATGACCCTGCAAAACCACACGGAACATGATCCCTGGCCGAATTTGTTACGTATTTGTCATTTATTTTACGCCTGCACTCCTGCACTAGTTCAGTTAAAGGTCTGCAATCTAAAAAAAAAAAGCCGCAAACAGTGTGTTTAAACACACACACACACACACACACACACACACACACACACACACACACACACACACACACACACACACAAACAAACAAACAAACAACTTTCCGACTGTGCAAAATGCGTTTTCGCCTTTTGACACTGAGCGAGGAAGATCGCAGTGACCGGTCTGCTCGTGCAGCACACAACAGCTGGGATAGCCGAATGGTAAAGCGTTGGACCCTCAGTGCTCGGGTCGTGAGTTCGAATCCCGGCTGGGGCCAAATATTTGTGCTGGCCTTTTTCTCGTTGCCCCGTCTTTGATATCACCCATACGTGGTGGAAAAGGACGTTAAACTCCTAAACACCCACCCGCAGTACACAACACCCGCTAGACGCTGTAGGGGTGTGCCTCGCTCACTGATCAAAATCACAATAAAGTCACGACAAACTCACGCTCTGGTTTTATAAAGGCCCCCGAAGCGCTGACAACTCTGCAACTGTGACAGAGTTGCCTGCATTATGCACAGTCGCAGTTTTTGAAAAACACAATGTTCGCGGCTTTTTGTTGAGATTGCAGACCTTTAACACGTTATTTGTAGCGAGTTGGAGTGAGTAGAGTTCACGATCGCCTATCAGGCTTGATGTGGTACTCTCCTCGAACTGAACTAGCTCTAGGGTTAAATTTTCTGTTGTTCTTCGTTTTAAATCAGGAAGCGGGGCCATTCCAGCAATGTGCCTAAGCCGTTATAAAAGGATTTATTTCTTCCTTTCTTCGCCTCCTTTTTTTAAATATAATTTTGTTTTTGTTTAAAATCCGGAAGCGGGTCCATTCCACCATGGTGCCTAAGCAGTTATAGAAGGATTTCTGTCTTTCTTTCTTCGCTTCCTTTTTTATTTAATTTTGTTTTGGGGTTTCTTTTGTCCTAATCTGGGTTAGGCCCGTAGCCGTGGGTTAAATTAACCTCGAGTTCTACATACGGGCCCAGGTGTGAATGCCTCTCTCTGCACCGACAATGTTCAGACCGCAAGTAAAAGTGCGTCTTCGATCCTCTACACTCAGGCACTAGTCTCTTTTCTCCTTTAGTCGCCCGCGGAAACGGCATATGCAAATGGTGGCGTCGGCCGCTTTCTTCGCAGGATTTGGTCTTTTGTCACCCTTTTAGGTTTGCTTCCACAAGGATCCCTGAGGACCATTTTCTTTTTCCCACTCCCGTAGTTGCCTGGTGCCTTCTTAATCCACTTTGAGCTGCCATGGTGCCGCTAGTCAGATGTCGCTAACGCGTCAAGGACTCACACGTGTAACAGATTCAAAAGCATTCAGCGGAAGTGCTTCGTGGTGTGAAGAGAGCGGACAACGGCAACCCTGTTTCGGGTCCGTCGATAACTCCCTGCCCCTACGACGACGGCCAGGTTGGGCTAACCGAGACCGAGCCGAGCTAAGTGATACCTAAGAAGGCCTGCATGAGTTGTGTCCCGTGCGTACACAGACCCGCAGCATGCATGCATTTTTCGTGGCAGCTTGCCAGCTTTGTGCTCTGCCACGAAAAATGCGTGATTGTTGGGGCAAGGGAGACAACTCATGCAGGCAATAATCTCGAAACAGGCTGAGAATGTACTGTGCTGGTGAATGCGACAGTTTTCCCCGCTTCTGTGAAATAACACGGGGACCTCAAAGTTGTTCGCAACTGTCCACTTTCCTTGTCACCGAGTATTTTTTGTATTTTCCTTCCTCGGTATCACTTAGCTCGGCTCGGTCTCGGTTAGCCCGACTTGGCCGTCGGCGCAGGGCCGTGAGTTATCGACGGACCCGGAACAGGGTTGTGACAAACGGTGAACTGGTCACTCTTGGTATCGTACACTCAGGGTTTCGTATCCGTGGGAACTATGGTAGGACAAATGTCTTGGCTATATAACTGTAAAAGTATAAGACATTTGTCCTGCATACTGTCCACTGTGGTACAGAAATGATAGTATGTACGTCCACCGTAGTAATAGAGTAATCGGACATTTTGAAAGATGAATCTGGCGACAGACAGCGCCCGCGACATAACCAGTCGTCAAACTGGGGGATAAACAAATAAGGAATACAAAGAAAGCTGTTTCCATGTGTGGGGTAGGCATGCAAGGACACCGCGTCAGCAGAGTGGGAAGATTAGCAGGGTGTTTTTTTTTTTTTTTTTTTTTGGTTGTTGTTTTTGGTTGGCATGCTGTCAGTCTTGGTATTGTCGGTTTTAATTTCAAATCTCAGGATGGAAATGTGCCACCGTGGCACTTGTAGAGACCACAGTGCAGAAATCAGAGACAGGTAAAATCTGTGCATGTATTTGCAGCAAAAAAAATGATATCATTCATCTGTTTTGGTTCAGTATTTTGTGAGAAACTGCACCTCAAACGGGGAGCCGGGGTGGCCGAATGGTAGAGCGTTGGACTTCTAATGCTCGGGTCGTGAGTTCGTATCCCGGCTGGGGCCAGATATTTGTGCTGGCTTTTTCATCGTTGCCCCGTCTTTGATATCACCCGTATGTGGGGGGAAAAGGACGTTAAACCTCCAAACACCCACCCTGCACCTCAAACTGAGAGTAAAATAGGGATCAGAATCACGTCAAAGGAATGTAACATACCTTCGATACCTTGGATACGTTCTGGTCAGATTTAGAGTCAGCTGCGAGGATGTGATGTTTTCTTTTTCACTCGGATACGTTGGTAACGAGAAAAAACAGAGGTTCCTTTAAAACAACAACAACAACAACACAACAACAAGCCGATCTTCTACCCCAATAAAGACCAGTTTAACAGGTGTCAGTCAAGAGGGTAGGAAAGTGCTTTTTTGTGAGGAAATGAAGGAGGTTAAAAAAGAAGGGGGAACAACGTATATGGCATGAGCATTGAAGCAGATTTAACGACCACCACACCAGCCGTTGCGATCGGCTTCCTGTATTCAAATCCTTGCGCACAAAAGAGAGTCTAGAGTATAATGACGCGATAGTCCGCTCCCTGTGTAATGCAGCCACGGAGTCGTACTGGCGGTTCTTTGTCATGGTATTGCAATATCCGAACGGGACTCCCAATGTAAATGTAATCAGGCGTAAGAAATAAAACTCTTTTGGCAATGGCTACCCGGGTCAGTGGGCCTATTGCTTGTTTTCAGCGCCAGCAGCTGTTATTTCATTTCAGCATCAATGGGCAATCCTTAATGTCTCATTTTCTTGCTGACGCGTTGCGCAGTGCTGGTCAATGCAAATCCGTGCAATTGTGCGCTGAGCAATACAAGAAATGCGAAATTCAATTTTATTGTTTGAATGCTTCAAAGCCAGTCAGAACTGTTTTTCTCCCCGCAGAGTGAAGTTCTAAGGGCATATCCTCCGGCATAATTACGCTCGCTGTTTTTGTCAGCTGTTTTTGTTGTGGTGTCTAGAATCGGATCATTCAAACATGTGCACAAACACAGCCTCGCCCAAGCCTGGCACTTGGCTCGCGGAGGCCGAAGCACAAGCCAAAAGGGACAGCGTCTGCAACAGTCGTGCTGACACGGTTAAAGCGGCACATGGTAGGATGAGCGACTCCCACCGCGTCAAAAACATGTTTTGCATAGATGCTGCCAGTACTAAGTCAGTAGTCCACCCAAAGCATATTTTAGAGTTTTGTAAACTTGTTAATGTCGCCAGCGACCACGTGCGTGTTTTAATGAGACGGCCACTTGGCCGTATCTGTATTCTGTAGTCCCTGTCATACAAGCGCGCCACTTCACCTGCAAGTGAAATAATAATAATATGATAATAATGAGGATTTTGGAGAGAATGTCTGATAAACTGTGACGTGGGAATCATGCCAGTACTATGTATTATGTGCTCGTGTTTATAAGCTACATTTGCTTTCACATAAATTACATACAAAACTTTCACAGAAGTTGTATAAGTTGGTTAAGGGCCTGAAAATGATAAAGTCGCCAAATCTGACCAACCACCATTAAAGTCTTTCTGACATACGTACCCGGTTTATTCCTAGAAAATACTGGAACCATCCAAGCAGCTGTCCACTCACTTTGTTAATGGCCTCAAGTAACTATTATACAGTTAAGAACCTGGCATTATATATTTTTCTAGCTTTAAGAAAAAGACAACAGTTGCTCAGCTGACTTGATATACTTTATTTTGCACTTTGGTTATTTTTTGTATTGATTGAGAAAAATGTCTGGATGTCACTCTCAACTTTGAATGGGCCTAAGGCCTATCAATAAACAATTCTGATTCTGACCAACCAGCATTTTTTTCTCCCAAAAGTGGCTGTCTGACTTTGCCCTCTTTTTGCGTGAGCCCATCACAGTTAGATTAAAGAGAGACCATTGGATCTGGCACCTTTAACCCTTTTACTTCCCGATGTGTTTTGGTTCACGCACGGATAACATCTCTTCACATCATGCTGTAAACAGAAATCAAAACCTGTACTGCATTCAAAGAGCTTATTTCCCCCATCTACTGGAAAGTCTACATTTATACACTTAAGTAGTTTGCCCTTGACTCAGTGCCTCGGTAACTGCATATCTGCATCAGGCCGGTGTGTGTGTGTGTGTGTGTGTGTGTGTGTGTGTGTGTGTGTGTGTGTGTGTGTGTGTGTGGCGCTATGAGTTGCTTTGCTGCGAGAATAAGCGCTAGATAAGTACTGTTTATTTTTTTATTTTTTTACATTTTAAACTAATTTCACAGTGGGACCACTGGTGCGGTTCATGAAATCCTGCGATGGTGGCAGTGAAGGGGTTTAGCAGACGTCAGATTTCATTTTCCTCTTAAGAAGTGTTTCACGGCGACAGCATGTCGGAACTAAGCGCGGAAATTCAGCAGTCTACACAACGCATCCGTATGGACAGAATGTCGGCGTCAATACGGATGTAAGCTTATACAAGGCTGTTTTACGAGTCCCATGAACTCTTGTCTGGCTGCTCGGCCGGCTGCGCTTCCGCTACGATGCGGTACTAATTATTGGAACTGAAGTGGTCAATGTCCTAGGTACAATTTTGCCGATGCCGTCCAGTATAGGGTGTGGCTGATGACGGTGTATGCTGTGTACGCTGTAGTGATCGACTTTTAGAACAAATCACATTATGCATGATGATGAAGATGATGATGTGATGATGCTCTGGAGGTTCATGTAGTTTGAGACTGCATGGCAGTCCGCGCTTCCTTTTATAAATATCCCGGAGTGAACCAGGCCCGGGAGCTACGGCACCTGCGGTGCCGGCTGTGTAATCATCCACATCATGAGATGTGTCCAAAGTCGCACCCGTGAAGAGTACGCACCGTACAGTTTCTAGAAGTACGGACTCACCAGAACGATGCGACAGGGGTCTAGTGACAGAGTACGCACCGTACAGTGTCCAGCAGTACGGACTCACCAGAGCTGTGCGTCAGGGGCCTAGCGACACAGTACGCACCGTACAGTTTCTAGAAGTACGGACTTACCAGAACTGTAGATGAGGGCCTAGCGACAGAGTACGCACCGTACAGTTTCTAGAAGTACGGACTCACCAGAACTGTGCTACACGGGCCTAGGGACAGAGTACGCACCGTACAGTTTCTAGAAATACGGACTCGCCAGATATATGCGACAGGGGTTTAGCGACAGCGTACGCACCGTACACTTTCTAGAAGTACGGACTCGCCAGAACTATGCGACAGGGGTCTAGCGACAGAGTACGCATCGTACAGCGACACAGTACGCACCGTACAGTTTCTAGAAGTACGGACTCACCAGAACTATGCCACAGGGGCCTAGCGACAGAGTACGCACCGTACAGTTTCTAGAGGTACGGACTCACCAGAACTGTGCGACAGGGGCATAAGGACAGAGTACGCACCGTACAGTTTCTAGAAGTACGGACTCACCAGAACTGTGCGACAGGGACCTAGCGACAGGGTACGCACCGTACAGTGGCCAGAGGTACACCAAAACTGAACGACAGTTACCAGTTCAGCATATCGTATTAGGAGCGACCAGGAAGTCACCACACACGTCTGGAATCGCGGTGCCTTCCTTTTCTGTATCCTGCAGTCAACAGTCACGAACTCGCGTTTGCAAATTAATGATGCTTTCCGGGCATAATTATTTCTGAGGGTAGAAGCATGCGCATGTGTACTCATTAAATCTCTCTCTCTCTCTCTCTCTCTCTCTCTCTCTCTCTCTCTCTCTCTCTGAGTTCGAATTCCGGCTGGGACCAAATATTTGTGCTGGCCTTTTTCTTGTTGCCACGTCTTTGGTATCACCCATACGTGGTGGAGAAGGACGTCAAACTCCCAAACACCCACCCATCCACCTACCCTTCTCTCTCTCTCTCTCACACACACACACACACACACACACACACACACACACACACACACACACTCTCTCTCTCTCTCTCTCTCTCTCTCTCTCTCTCTCTCTCTCTGAGTTCGAATCCCGGCTGGGACCAAATATTTGTGCTGGCTTTTTTCTTGTTGCCCCGTCTTTGATATCACCCATACGTGCTTTGATATCACCCATACATGGTGGAAAAGGACGTCAAACTTCCAGACACCCACCTACCCACCTACCCTCTCTCTCTCTCTCTCTCTCTCTCTCTCACACACACACACACACACACACACACACACACACACACACACACACACACACACACACACGCGCGAAACCGTGAAACGTAGGAGTCTCCAGTGGACACACACACACACACACACACACACACACACACACACACACACACACACACACACACACACACCTCTCTCTCTCTCTCTCTGTTCATTTTCTGGCACACTAGGCCAAACAGTCAAACTCCCGCAGTTTCTGTTCATTTTCTCTGCTACCCCCGTGAGACCGAACAGAGAAGTTCCCCTCGTGTAATTGTTTTCTCGACATCCACTGATCCTCCACGCCGGGTGCTAAAGAGTGGAAGAGTTCTCGCATCGCCCCTTGTGGCCATTTTCGCACAACTGACCTACATTTGTCTCCATAAAAACGACGTTGGCACCGTTTCTCATAATTATGACAGGTTTCATCTTGAGGCGATCTCTTCTAGCTACCCGTTGCCATCTCGCGTTTTCGTGAAAGGCTAAAAGTAATGTACATCCACGCGGCACGCAAGGAGAGACCCGGGCAGGCGGGTGGGGGAGAGTGTGTGGGGGAGTGTCCGTGGGGCATCGTTTACAGTATCTCAGCAGATTCTCTGCGTTACTGTCGCAAGTAAAACGGGTAATCACAGGATAACAGCAATCCATGGGACACTGACGACAAACTGTCACGTAAGACCTTTTTTTCTTTTTTTTCTTTCTTTTTTTTGTTTTGTTTTTGTTTTTTCTTTTTCTTTTTTTGCAATTTTCTCCACACACGGATTGGGGAAAAAAGACTGTGCAGCAAATCATGAATTTGTTAGGTGACAGTCTTGCGACAGGGGGGAAAGGAGGCACAATTGTGTTAAAAGCGCTGAGAAAGAAAGGGGACTTGTTTTGTATTTCTTTATGTAAAACTGGTTTGTTGCATGTGGAAGACGCTGTGCGAGGGGACTGTGCTCAGCTTTCTACTGTTAATCTCCGAACGCATTGTCGATCCCTAATAGTGTTTAGAAACATAGCTGACGTCCATTCCTTCAATAGATGAATGAATACATAGTTCTTAGCAGTAAACTGAGACTGAAGCGGATGCCGACGCTGCCATAGTAGGCCACGATGCAAGGTTATTAGGCCTACTTTGACTCTCAACACTGTTCTCTCCAACTGCTACAAATCTGTTATCACACATCAACGCCTTCCTAGGACAACAGAGACGCCCAAATGACGTCAAACCGCAGAAAACGTCACCCCAAAGACGCTTCCCGTCAGGAAATCTCCCATTTGCAATATTGCGTCAAGCCTGGCAGCAAAGACCCTAGTTCGGGTAACCCATGAGTGATCGGGGAAGTCACATCCTGGGTTAGGGATCCAAGCGATCAAACGTTTTGGTGGCTACATCTTATGCGTGGTGGCTAAGCACAGGAAAACGTCAGGTTAAAATAAGAAAAATGGCAGCGAACCTAAGCTGTACGATTATGTTTACTAGCTGAGCTTGATTGAAGTTAGAATGGGATCCCCTATGGCACATGGCGAACCGCCTCACCTCGCAGTTAGCGGTGGACATTTTCCCCTGAGACACGCACGCACTGTAGCTTGTAGGGGTAAAGTGTACATTTTCATGGAGCGTTATTCAGCGTCAATTGTGTCTTATCATTTTATAACGATTGGTCCAGCCACAACAAAGATATTAATGTGTTGATTTTTTTTTTTTCGTATGGGTGGATCCATGATCCTCGATTACAGGAGAGGGACATCATGACTACAAAGACCCTAGCTAGAGTTAGATCTAGCGTAGCAAATCTAGGGTCTTTGATGGCAGTCTACGGGAAGATTATTTCAAGCGTACAGTCCCGCTCTCAAACGCAATTATCCCAAGACAAAAGTTGTCTTCTGTCTTGGGATAAGCGCGTTTAATAGTCATTCCTTTGACGAGCTGTCTTTTACAAATGTTTTAGTCATATAGTTTATAGAGTTTACTATTGTTATTACTGGAGTTTTTACGTAAGTTATCAACTCTGGTGCTGCTGCAGCTTGAGGCATGAGGGGGAGAGAGAGAGAGGGAGAGAGAGAGAGAGAGAGAGATTTTATAAGCCAAGCCCTTGTGTGATTTGATGATCTCCTTGTCGGTGAAGCCGAAGACAGATTTCCTGTTTAAGGACAATAAAGTTATCTGTATCTGTATCTGTAATTACTGACAAATCTGTACAGCGTCTCAGGCACGTGACCGAGAACCCTAGTGTCCCCGATCGAGGGTATCATTTCCTCGGTCCCCGATCCTTCCATTTCTGGGACGACCTTATCTCTCTTAGGAGCTCAATCAACGACTTGAATTTCAAGATGGAAATTACGGTACACTGCTCAGAAGCCCCAGCCACGGCAATGAGAAGTAGAACAAGATGCGTACTCACTGACTCGGGATCGATCTGAAATTCTGCTGGGATCAGCGAAAGAAAGTGCTGTACCCCTTTGTGTATTTCAGTAATCTGTCGGCCGTTTTGCGCCTTAGTTTATGCTATTTTTTGTGTGTTTGAAATCTTTTTTCTTTGGGGGAAGGGACAGGGGGAAGTGTGTGTGTGTGGAAGGGGGGGGGGGCGTCGCCTTTAGATACAATTCAATTCAATTCAATTCAAATTACTTTATCAGTGGGTGGGTGGGTGTTTGGAAGTTTAACGCCCTTTTCCACTACGTATGGGTGATATCAAAGACGGGGCAACGAGAAAAGGCCAGCACAAATATTTGGCCCAGCCGGGATTACTATATCAATCCTAGAAGGGAAATTTTAGGCCACCATAAAACATAATAATAAGACACAATAATAACATATAAAACGTGCACTAACAGAAGCCTCACCTATGAAAAACTTAAACTTCACACACACACATGAAAGTCCTGTAAACTCACACACACAATACTGTGCTTATCCTTATGTAGGATACATACCGTTCTCCAGGATGGACGAAAGAGCCTGTGAGCATACCTTACATGGGCACAGGTTGAATGGGTTCGGCTCACAGATCCACATCGACTGCTTACGATAACGAACGATACATACCACCGAAGATTACGTGCTATACCTTCTGTGAGCCGTTGTTGCTACACTACTCAAAATAATTCAGGTCTTTTTCATAAAATTTTGTAAGACTTAGGGAAATTAAAGAAAAATGGTTCCGCTAGACAGACTGGCAATTTCATCGTATACGATTGAGTTATTTTAATGCTGCAAGCGGCTTCCTAAATGTTCCTTGAACTGTTTTGAGTAGAATATGAGTCAGAATGCGGGTCTACTGATCAGTTACTTAGGCTTCTGTCACACGCGATCGTGTTTAGTCCGAACAAACGGCGAACGCGGCCAAACATGGTGGTTCTGCGTGGTTCTCGTGTGACACACGGCCACAACACTGATGCCTGTGTTCTAATTTGTCCGGATCGTGTTTGAGCCGTGTTCGATGTTTGTACGAACTAAAACGTCTCCCGTGTGTGGTGAACCTTACCTAACAACGTACGCCACACATGACATTTATTATGCAGCGATCCCACGCGTCTGTGCCAGGAGATAGTAAATCTTCTACAGAAATTGGTCACTGATTCGCCCAGCTCCTGTCCTAAGACATCGCCCCTGGCCGGTCGTTACACGATGAAACCTGACATTACTGACTGTACGCGGTGTTAGCGTGCCAAGGAGCAACGTTAATCATGCCCAGTGTTCCAGTGTGGGGGCGGGGGCGCTGTGTGAAGGAAATGTCGCAAACAAGAGGAGCAGACAATTGGATTTGGCCTGGTAGTTAAAGCGTCAACCTCCGCTTCTTCCGGTGTCTCGCTCGTAGGGATTTGTCTCGGGATTTTCCCCCATTAAGTCGAGCCAATTTCGCGTGCAGACTCGTTTACGGTATCTGCCTTGCCTTTGCATATGCGGGCATGTATAAATACTACGTTTTGCACGAGATCCCACTCATACGTGAGAGGCCGCGGAATGAAAAGCAAGCACATACCGTTCATGCGGGAGGGTGGGTGGGTGTTTAGAAGTTTGACGTCCTTTTCCACGACGAAGGGGTGATATCAAAGACGGGGAAACGAGAAAAGGGCCAGTACAAATATTTGGCCCGAGCCGGGGTTCATGCAGGAGAAAGGAGGAAAAGAAAATGGGTGTTATATACAAACAGCTACCTGGTTTGGAATTTCATTTGCGACCAGCCAGGATTTTCTGACAGCAGGAATGAGAAGAAGAAGAAAGAAAAACAAAAGGCCAGGAGAGGGCGGGTATGGAGGGTGGTGGTTGTGGTCGCGGAAGTGGAAGAGATTTGGCGTGCATGGGGAAGAAAAGAAAATCCATCGCGGATGGAATCTTTGCGATCCCATGAACAGGAAAATTACCTTCGATCCCAGCTCAAGCTGTTGCCTTTAATTTCCGGATGGGGGAAAATACCCCCCCCCCCCCCCCAAAAAAAAAAAAAAAAACAACCAAACAAACAAACAAACAAACAGCAAAACAAAACAAAAACAATCAACAACAACAAAAATGTTTATTTTCCCCTCTGGGTCGTGTCTGTGATACATCATTTACTAGAGTGATAGAGCCACCCGAAATGGTCAACTGGGCCCGCATGTAAAAGTCGAGGTTAGGGATTTTAGCCCCTGGTTAAGGTCGAACCTCGAACTAACCTAGCTCTAGGGTTATATTTTCTGGGTTTTTTTATTTTCTTTTTCAACCAGGAAGCGGGTCCATTCCACCATGGTGCCTAAGACAAGGATTTTTTTCCTAACTCTCTTCGCTTCCTTTTTTTATTTGATTTTGTTTTGGAGTTTCTTTTGTCCCAGTTTGGGTTAGGCCCGTAGTCGTGGGTGAAATTAACCTCGAGTTTTACATACGGGCCCTGACATCAAAGTTTTAGTATGACCCTGGATTTTGGCGATAACGCGATACACGGCGATAACCAACATGCAGCCCACAGGCCCGTAGCCACGCTGTCTGATTCTCCATGGCAACCCATCTCATTTCTCTCTGCAGTGGCACCATGACGCCAACCGATGGAAAAGGGGGTGATTTCACCGGCCCCCGTAGTGTAGTGGTTAGCACTTCGGACTATGGACCGGGAGGCCCGGGTTCGAGTCCCAGCCGAGGCAAGCGCGATTTCTTCTACCCAGAGCGGGTGTGCTATGGGCCCAATGGGGAGGCTGTTGCCACACAGCCGAGCTTCACCCACTTCACGGATGCGACTTTGGGGGTGCTTCCCTTGGTATGACACGTCTTATGATGTGGATGATTACACGGCCGGGCCTGGTTAATGCCGGGATATTTATGATAGGAAGCGTGGAATGCGGCCAAACCACACGGACCTCCATGGCATCATCTTACCATCATCCTCATCTCCATCATCATGCATAATAAAAAAAAATTGCCCCAACTTCCGAGCCCTCCGTGGAACACCACTGGAGTCGGCAAAGAGTTGTGGCAGCAAAAAAAAAAAAAAAAGGGGGGGGGGGGATTTCAAGATGAAAGACATTGAAGTAGTGGTGTGTTTTTTGTTTGTTTGTTTTTTTCCCCACAAAATGACGTTATTGATTTACTGCTTTGCCTTTACCCGGCAGCCTTGTGAAGTAAACCGAGTGTTCCCGGCCACCGATACAGATGGAAGGAAGAGAGATAGGACGTTCTGGGCAGGGAACCCTTGAATACTGCAACAGACAGTCCCTCACGTGTGAATTGTATGTCGGAGTATTGGTGCACTGTGACCGGCTGCACTGACTCTGGCTACACGTCAATTAGTATTTATGGATACAGTGTAGTTTTGCAGCGTGCGCAGTACAGCGCGTACCGTATTGCCAAAACCATTATGACAGTGGCCATTTCGGTTGTACTATGACAAACAAAAGCACGGTCACGGGTGGGTGGATGCTTGGGGAGTTAACGTCCTTTTCCACCACATACGGGTGATACCAAAGACGGGGCAACGATGAAAAAGCCAGCACAAATATTTGGCCCCAGCCAGGATACGAACTCACGACCTGAGCATTAGAAGTCCAACGCTCTACCATTCGGCCACCCCGGCACGGCCATGAAACAGCAAGAACGGACTGCCAGTATGCAATGCGTTTGACGTGGTCGATTAGAAACGATAAATATCTTCTGCGCGCTTGATTAAATAGAATAGGGAAAAAAAGAAAAGAAAAAAGAAACATAACGACAGAAGAAGAAGAGAAAACAACAACAAAACAAAACAACATCAACAACACAAAAAACGGTGTTGAATTTTAAGGGGAAAAAAAGGTTCAGCTAATGGCATTTTCAAATACATGAGCGCCATGCACGCTGGTTGATTCAGACGTTTGTTTCTATCACTCTTTCCATGCATGTTATTTGTAAAGCAAATGCACACATATTAGACAGTGAAGTAGGCCTAAGTATCATTCCTGGCGGCAGACACCAGGAAAAATTGAGTGATTAATTTAGACGATTACATTTTTTATCACACTCTGTATGCGCAGTTTCTTTTATTTGCAAAACAGGCAAACAGACCCTAAAGTGAAGTAAATACGCTTGGTTACCTGTGATGGACACGAGGGAAAATAGGGTGATAGTTTATAGACGATTTTATTTTTGTCACACTGTGGGTGCACGGTTTCATTTTATTTGTAAAACAAATGCAAACAGATTAGAGAGTGAAGTCGGTATAAATATCATTACTGGCGATGGGCTCGAGCAAAATTGCATCGTGGATTTATATAATTATACTGTATATTTTTTTTTTTTGTCACACTCCGACTCCGTATGCAAGGTTTCATTCACGCGAACAGATAGACACGAGGGAAAATTGAGTTACTAATTTAAACGATTTTTGTTTTATTTCTAGCACACTCGGTATGCACAGTGTCTCTTATATGTGAAACCAGTGGAGAGAGCTTGGAGAGTGAAGTAAACATAATTACTCGCGACTGACACGAGGGGACATTGCGTATTTACTTAGAATCCCATCTCAGTAATTGGGTTTGTCAGACACATTCCTAGTCGGAAGCCCTGATGTTGAAAGGGTTAGAGTTGCACACGTATGGATCTGAAAAGTTTCTTCCTTGTACAGCGTTTTTGAGACTTCATTGTCGTATTAGCGTCATTGGTGTCTTCATTTTGTCCCCCAAAGATCGGGGAGCCGGGGTGGCCGAATGGTAGAGCGTTGGACTTCCAGTGCTCTGCCGGTCGTGAGTTCGAATCCCGGCTGGGGCCAAATATGTGTGCCGGCTTTTTCGTCGTTGCCCCGTCTTTGATATCACCCGTTTGTGGTGGAAAAGGACGTTAAACTCCCAAACCCCCACCCCCACCCACCTCCCAAAGATCTCACATCACGGTAGACAATTTCAGCGCTGACAGATATTCTACACGCACGCGCGCACGCACCACTCACACACACACACACACACACACACACACACACACACACACACACACACACACACACACACACACACACACACTCCACCACTCTCAGCTCGCATCTAGTTACATAAAGGAAAATAGCAAAACAGCGATAAAAAGAGCAGCCTGATGGAGTCTCCCATTACTTTCACGACAGCTGGGTCGATGGGTGGCAGAATAATCTGATGGTCAGATCCCATATTCCTTTACTTAAGGTGCTGTTTCCGCCTTTGGGGCAAGAGACTGTTATTTCGCTAAAAGCACGGTGCTAACGCCTGGCGTGCGGTAATTATGGTTGTTGTGGGCGGAGAGCTCGAAAATTACATAGTATTGCAACAGTCTCGAAAAACAGGCATTGTATATATTAAATAACAAGGAGGAACGGCCCCGTCCTACAAAGTTGTTTCTCCAAACTTCATTTTATTTTGTCTGTTTTGTGATTGTTGCCGGTTCTCCCCTCTCCAAGTTCTACCAATGACACTAGATCCTCTACGACCTCGACCGATTAGCCACGTGACTGGGGGTGGGGCCGGGTGTGGGAAGAAGGAAGAGAGAGAGGCAGAGGGAGAGGGTGGGTAGGTGGGTGTTTAGGAGTTTAAAGTTCCGTTTCCATGTAACCGGCAAAGACATCCGTCAATCCGTCAAACCGTCACTTGCTGGAAAAACGGATTGCCGTATGACGGGCTGTCTGTTTCCATGTTCACCGTTTATACCGCCAGCCTCTCTGTTCGTCAACTGGGAGGTGCAATAGATTTCCCGCCATATTTTCCTTTTTTGTGTGTGCAAGCATGGCGCCAGTGCAATCAAGGGTGGTTCAACAGGGTGTTTTGGTGGTGTTTTGTTTTTGGTTGCTGTAGTTGTCGTCGGCTGCATCATACAACATGGGGTGTTGCCTCACAATATTAATAAGTTTCTCTATGACACCGGCGTCGTATTTTCCATTCTTCATGTTGAAAAATGAAAATGGCGGGAGAATATAGCACAGAGTTTTCTCCGAGAATTATCTCCCATCACCCGGCACGGCAATCCGTTTTTGCTTTGGAACGGAAGAGCAACCGTTCGCCATTGCCGGACATGTTAAACGGGCAGATAAACGGATTAACGGATTGACGGAACGGAACATGGGTACAGACGTTCTTTTTCTTTACTTGTTCGTTAGTTTGCCGGTTTGCCGGATGCGGTTTGCCGGTCAGCAAAAACGGATGCATGGAAACAAGCCTTTAGGGTGATATCAAAGACGGGGCAACGAGAAAAAGGCCAGCACAAATATTTGGCCCCAGCGGCCTGGATTCGAACTCTCGGCCCAAGCATTGAAAGTCCAACGCGCTACCATTCGGCCACCCTGACTCCCCAGAGAGAGAGAGAGACGTCAGTTCCGTGAACTAAACATTTGACGTCAGCCTCAAGCAGGTCGTCATACACAGAGAGAGAGAGATGGCGTCAATTCCGTGAACTAAACTTTTGGCGTCAGCCTCTAGCACTAAGATCGTCTGAGGATGCTTGTTTATGTCCTGTGATTTCCCTATTGGCTTTGTGACTTCTCCGACTGAATTATTTTTCACATGAAATCTGGAAGATGTAGAGGGCTGATGAAATGTCGGAAGCAGTGACGATACTTGCAGATTTTGTCTGTGAACCAAACATTTGCCGTCAGCCTCACGCTGCTCGTCTGACAGATGATACTTCTTCATATCTTGTGATTTCCTTGTTGCTTTTGTGACTTCCGGGACTGAATTAATTTTGACATAAAATCTGGAAGATCTAGAGAGCTGATGAAACGTGGACTTAAAGTGCCTTGGATTGTACTTACGAAATTGCAAAATTGGAACTTTTTTGACCGGCGCTTCTCGCAGAAACGTGAAAAAATGTGTTTATCTAAAAGATCTGTTATTCTTAATACTAAAGCTATAATAGTGCAATAGTTCATGTCATATGTGCAGTTGTCACAAGTGACAAAAATACCGGAATGATGAGTAATTTGAAGGAGTCTTTTCATAGATATTTGGCCTTATATGCAAACCACCCCTACCTCGGAAATATTTTTCTTACACAAATCCTGTCAGAGCTACAGAGCTGTGCTACGAAAACAGGCAGTATAATTGGATGATCTTCCCAATTTCAGAAAATGAAGCCATTTGAACATTTTTTTCGAAAAAATTCGTGACATGACCGATTTTTTCAAATCGGCGATAACTGTTCTCAAAATGCGGCAGGATAAAAATCGTGAAAAATACCTCTGGAGAATATGACTGCCCATTTTATCTCAAAGTAAAAAGCCATCCGGCGAGGTGGTTTAGCAGATAGCCATCATTACATCCGTCCACACACACACACGTCATTCCCGCCAAAAAGAACGCAGCAGCAAAGTGTGCACGTAAGGTGTCTATGACGCAGATTTCGTTACGTCACTGTGTGCGTGAAAGTAAGTATTGTGTGGAGAAACGTCACAGTCTTGTTTTGTATCACTGAAACTTGCTGCTGCGCGTAGCAAAATCTGCCCCGTAAAAAATACTTTGAGAGAGAGAGAGGGGGGGGGGGGTGTTTGGGAGATTAACGTCCTTTTCCACCACGTACGGGTGATATCAAAGACGGTGCAACGAGAAAAAGGCCAGCACAAATATTTGGCCCCAGCCGGGATTCAAACTCACGAATCGAGCATTGAAAGTTCAACGCTCTACCATTCGGCTCTCCCCACAGAGAGAGAGAGAGAGAGAGAGAGAGAGAGATCCTTGTCATATGAGAGGCTTGTCATCACGTTCTTCTTAGTTTTAACAATTACTGGTGTTGCTGACATTTGGAATTTTGGGAGCGGAGGAGACTGGTGAATCCATGATATTTTCTTGATGATTTGTGTGTGTGTGTGGGGGTGGGGGGGGGGGGGGCTAAAATTCAGGACCGAAGTATAATCATTTGTTGGCTCAGGCATATATTCAGTTTATTAATTGCTTACACCAAAAGTGACAAATAGCCATCGTTTTGCACAATCATGCCTCACTGATCATCACTCATCACAATCATGCATGTTTGTTTCAGATGGATTACGCCCTTCCTCGTGCGCCCAACGTCACGCTGTATGACGTCATCACCCCACCCTCTCAGACGATACCAGAAACCACAAATACGTCAACAGTGACGTACTTTGACCCAGACGTCGATCCTGGTTACGTCATCATGCGTCGCCTGCAGACAGTCCTGATACCGTTCATCTGCGTCATGGGTATCCTTGGCAACGTGATGGCTGCCGGGACGTTTTTGAGTTCCGCTCTCAACAACACGTCCTGCTGCTTCTACCTGGCGGCCAAGTCACTCAACGATATTGGATTTCTGGTGTGTGTTAGTGTGTGTTAGTGTGTGTGTGTGTGTGTGTGTGTGTGTGTGTGTGTGTGTGTGTGTGTGTGTGTGTGTGTGTGTGTGTGTGTGTGTGTGTGTGTGTGTGTGTGGACATTATGCATGTATGTATATATACACTAGATAGACCCGAGTACTTACGTGAGTGTATATGCAGTCAGTACGTATGTGCGAGTATATGTGTATGTATACTTTTTTCTTGATTTTGTTTTGTGCGGTTGTTTTTTGTGTTTTCTTGTTGTTGTTGTTCTAGTTGTTTTTTGTTTGAGGTTTTTTTCCTCTGTTTTTGTTTTGTTTTTGTTTTCCTATGCATATGAGTATATGTGTATGTATACTTTTTTCTTGATTTTGTTTTGTGCGGTTGTTTTTGTGTTTTCTTGTTGTTGTTCTAGTTGTTTTTTGTTTGAGTTTTTTTTTCCTCTGTTTTTGTTTTGTTTTTGTTTTCCTATGCATATGAGTATATGTGTATGTATACTTTTTTCTTGATTTTGTTTTGTGCGGTTGTTTTTTGTGTTTTCTTGTTGTTGTTGTTGTTCTAGCTGTTTTTTGTTTGAGTTTTTTTTCTCTGTTTTTGTTTTGTTTTTGTTTTCCTATGCCCCCGGAGGGTTGGAAAATAATCTTGACTTTTAGGTCAGGCTGCCGTACCTTATGCACACGATGTACAATTGAAGAACCTGAGCCTCCTTGAAATTCAAGAGTGGCTGCTAAGATATGCGCGTAGAATGTCGTATGATGAGGGTGCGGAGCGTTCTGATGCAAACACATTACTGTCACATGACACACGAAGCTGGACCGCTATGCAAAAGAATGGATGTAAAGACATGCGTATGGAACATTCACGCCGGTTTATTGGTCGTATCGTGGGAGAGTGGAGGCAAAACATTCCTGTCACCTGGCGCCCGCTTTACAGGGAGAAGAGAGCTCCACAGTAGTATTTTTGAAGAGCTCACTTACGCAATTGTTACAGCATAGATCTAAATTAACATGTAGCCCACAGGCCCGTAGCCACGCCCTCTGATTCTCCATGGCAACCCATCTGATGTCTTTCTGTCGTGCAGTGGTCATGGCGTCATTTGATGGAAAAAGGGGTGATTTCAAGATGAAAGACACTGACGCAATGGTCTTTTTCGCTAAATGACTTCATGGATTCAAAGTGTTTTGCCATGACACGGCAGCTCTGTCAAGCAAATCGAGGTTTCCCTGCCATCGATACTGATAGACGGAAGAGCGAGAGGACCTGAGATTTGTGTGTCGGAGCATTGTGACTATCATTTTTATTGTTGTTGTTATAGTCATTGCCACATAATATTAATAATTATTATTCTGCTCACCAGGTGTCGCTGTTTGTCGTCTGGCTGTACCGGTTGAGGGTCCCGCTGTTCACCACCCCAGGCATATGCCACGTCACGGTGTTCCTTACGTACGTCTGCGGGTGTCTGTCGGTCTGGTTCGTGGTGGTCGTCACAGCCGAGAACTTCGTGCGCCTCGTGAAACCAGGACTGGTCTTCAAGTACTGTAGGGTGGACAAAGCTAAGCGCATCGTCGCTGCCATTACCGTGGCCTCCGCGCTCATCTACAACTTCTCCCTCTGGACGACCGGCGTCATGAAGGGCCCTGACGGAACTCTTCACTGCACGAGTTACGAAGAGTACGGAGACATCGTCATGGCGGTCACTATCATCGACACGGCCTTGACCTTGATCCTTCCGTCCATCATCATGTTTTTTCTGATCGTGACCGTGGTGGTAAAGTCCATGGAGGCGTTTGAGAGAAAACAGCGACTGCGTGGGTCGGCGGTAAGCAACGGCCAAAGAAAACGCCTCACCCCGGAGGGGAAGATGACCACGTTTCTCTTCGCCATCTCGGTCATCTTCCTGATCCTGAACTTGCCCACGCACGCCATCCGCCTGAAGATGCTGATACGCGTGTACGTTCAGAAACAGGCGCCCAGCTACGCGGACCACATCCTGCAGAGGGTCTTCGAGATCCTGCTGTACTTCAACTTCTCCACGAACTGCATCATTTACCTGACGTGCGGGGAGCGGTTCAGGCAGGTGTTCACCTCCATGTACCTGAGCCGGTTCTACCAGAAGGACAAGATCACCAACGAGAACTGCACCGAGGGCACGAACATTCTCATGTCGCGGAAACTGGAGAGAGAAGACGACTCGGCGTGCCTGACGTGCCTGAACGAACTCAACGACACTGAAAGCAATTCGTGAGAGGACTGTGCACATGAGTGAAATGTGTATCTGTTAACCGGACATGTGTTATCTGCTCCAAGCTTACAGGTCGACCTGGGCTGACAACGATGACAAAGGCGTGCGTGCAAACTAAGAACCATTTCCGGGCCGTCGTTGCTAAGGTATGAGCTGAACTACACGGCTGGCGCTCGCTCCAGGTCCCGTACAGGAGACGGAGACCCGCTTGCTATTTGTTGCCGGATGACCGTTGCACGATGCGCCCTAGCGGTTTGCGGTCCGCGGTGAATAAGGTCATCGCTTTGTCGTGTCTTCTGTTGGGGAGTCGCGTGGCTCAGCCGGTTGACTATTCGACTCAACATCCCGAACTTTGTTCTGATGGGACAAACGAAAACGCATCTTGCGTCCAATGTAATTTGTGAGGTTTTGGGGGTTTTTTGGGGTTTTTTTTTTTTTTTTTGGGGGGGGGGGTGTTGTTGTTGTTGTTTTTTGACTGGTTGAAACCAGGAAAAACGGTTGCAAACGTGCAGCATCACAACTGTGCTTTGCCGTCTATGGTGCAGTATATCCCGCATGTGTTTATAATAGTATGTGATGCTACCGTCACAACAGACGCTTACCAGAGGGAAGATTGAGTGTGTGCATGTGTATAGAGGTACTGAGAATATTAATGTGGCAGAATGTATGCATCTCCCCTGTCACTGAATCACATGTAAACCAGGGAAGCATTGTTGGCGTTTCTCTTGTATAATCTTCTGTTGTGACGGGTACTTCGACCCACTGCATCTCCGACTCTTGCAACGTTATGCGTCTCTGCCTTCTAAACGATCAAATGTTGTCCTCGAAGTCTTCGGCGATGTAGATGAACAGGCCGACAGAGATTCCATGTGCGATGTAACGCTTATTTGAGGCTCACTGTGGCCTGGTGTGAGTGCGCGTGAATCACGCGAGCGTGCGTGTTTGCCGGGTCCAGCGTTGAGTAATGCGCCTGCACTACTTAACATAATATTGAACATAATGTTCTTGCAACAAGGACTTTGCGGTTGCTATGGCGGCCGTGATCTGAAAAAAGGACTTTGAAAAAGCGCTTATGAAATGCCCTTTGTCTTTGACCGCATGACTGTAAAAACTGGAATATTATTTATAATGTTGATCGCCAGGCTCACTTACCGCAGTGTGATAATTTAGCCTGGATACCATTCACGTTCAGTGTTCTTGGTTCTTCAGCTACTGCAACGGAAGACGGCCACTAATTATGGGTGTTGCCTTTCTTGTATATGTGTGTATAATTTAATTGTTACTGTTGTTTGTTGTTGGTCCTGTGGACCAGTGCTTTGTGGATGGAAAAAAACAACCTCATCAAACATTCCCTTCTTACAGGTCAAGGTTTCATCCCATCCGTTTGGGCAGTGTCCCCTACCATAGTAGTAGGTGTTGTAAACTGATGATGATGATGTTGTGGTGGGTAAGGACGTTAATCCCCAAATAACCACACTATCTGTTGTTAATGTAGTTTGCACCTGCAGTTTCTGTACATACCTGTAAGTATTCTCGTGAGTCTGTGATACGTTCTATTGGCGCGGCGTGAGAAAGGGAAAATTACTGATGTTACACAGTGTCGAGATATTTCAGTGTCATTTCTTGTGACGATACCCCCGGCGTGGTTTCAACAAAATTTCGTATAAGCGTTATTAGGGGAAAAGGCTCTAAGTTCCGAACAGTCTCATGATACAGAACACTCCGTTTTTGATAGAAAGGGTCAAAATGCGGCAACTTTCCACCATACGAGAAAGTAGAGTGGCCACCTTTTGTAACTCCCTTCAACCGAAATCACCACAAAAGAAGGGAAACGAAAACGGAACGGTAATGAAACGATTGACTTGAAATTTTGTTGGGCGTGTTGGAAAAAAATACACAAATGCTTGCGCCAGGTTTGGTGGATAAAGCTTGGTTTGGTTCATATGGAGGCTACGAACGTGTTTCCATCCCTATGGTATATATGGGGTATATAATATGGGACATATTGTTCGGAATTTAACGTCACACTGTCCGGAATTTGACACGGCGGCTTGTAATTCCGAACAAATCCTCTATTTCTGACGGGTCTGTAACTCTCCTTTTTCTTAGTTTTTAAAGGTGTTTTTATTTTTATTTATTTATTATTATTATTATTATTATTTTTTTGCAAACTGATAGCTTTTAAAGTTGAGTTCCGTTTTACTCTGTGTCTCTTTGTTTCGTCGCGGTTGCATAAAATCCTTAAGTGTTTGGCATTTGCAGCCTTTCCCCTATATGTATAAATTATATGACTGCGTGTTCGCCATATTCACCAGTATGTCAGTGTCCGCAAAGTGTCGAGCGTGGCTTTAAATCCGCGTGATTCAGTCGTTTCTGTTTTGTAATGTCCGAGTATTCTCTAACCTAGGCGGACATAATATATTATGTATTATTTTTATTTTTATTTATTTATTTATTTATTTGGTGTCGTTTTCTTTTTATCCAGGACAAATTCCTATACCTTTTCGGTCAGCTAGGGCATAATTATATCCTTATGACCTTAGATCACAAGTGTTTTTTTTTATTATTTATTTTCTTTTTAGCGGTGCAATATTAATTTTGGTCTGGAAAAAACAAAAGAAGAAAAAAAAACCTGACGAGTCACTGCCACTGTGGCCTTATTCATTGGACTAATTTTGTCAATTTGTGAGACCCTCTGATACGACCCACAGAAGTAATGTCCCGGGAAGGTATGCGAATGCACAATTGCGATAGTCAAAACGAGGATGCCGGCACTTTTGAAACGATCGATAATAATAATAATACCGATCAAATGTATTGAAACGTGGCAAGGGTTAAGTTTAGTGTTACGGTTAGGGTGTATAATTGTCTTGTGGTTTTATATTCACCTTTGCAAACTGGCAGCCTCGTTTTGGCTCCCTCGCACACGCGCCGGCATACCTAAACGGGGCCTCTACTTGTGTGAGTCTTGTCACCTTCTGCCTCTCGGCTTTGAAAGTGGTCGCTGTGAAGACGCAACATGCAGATCCAAACACAGGTTGAAAGGTCAAGGTTATCGTGCAGATTTCGTTGATATGTTTGTTTACATGTGTGTTCTTATCATTGCAATAAAAACATCTGAAGTCGGTTTCATTTCAAGTGTGCTTCAGTGTCGAATGACTGTTGTGTCAGTAGTATTGCGATGAACTTCGCTCATCAGGGAAGGTAAGCGTTTGGCGGGTAATAGCAATAGCTACTTTATAATCCGTCAGGCTTTCCATTGATAACTGGGACCCTCTGTCCATGTTCATGTGTGGGTGCGTGCGTGCGTGTGTGTGTAGGTGTGTGCGCTCTGAGTCTGTCCTTCAGAGACGGGCGCCTTATAAGTATGATGTATTATTATTATTATTATTATTAATCCCATTTTTTCATTTTATTATTTTACAACGACAGCACTGAGGCTTTGTAAGAATGTCACATAGGCCGGTTCCGCTGCCTAAGACGCATTTTTGCTCGCCCGGCATCTACAAAAAGCCCAGCTAATGTACAGTTTATCGTTGTGGCATTTTACCTAAATCCAGGACGACGGTGGATAACGTCCCTTGCGTCACGTGACTTGAAACTGTCCGAAGAGTCGCTAATTTACGAGGAGAAAGCCGCATCGATACCGCTCTATTTTAGCACATTTCTCCCGAATCGCTGCATCAACAGCAAAACTGCGCTAGACGAGAACAGCACAGGGGTAAACCACGTGGTTTGAAAGTCTACGATGTTGTATCATGTGAGTTGTGTTCGGACGGGGAACCAGCGCTAACTCGAGGAGAGGCGGAGACCAGGAGCTCAGGATTCACCACAATCTGACCAAACATGACAATACCACATACGAGGCGCCCCGGAATCTACGAGGAGCAGGAATTGAGGGTGCGTCCAAATAGTGCGAGGCAGTGCACAAACGTACGAGGCAGTGTTCGGGTGAGTTAGTGAGATTAAGTGGTGTTAACAGGTTACAGACCAGTAGTCGCTTCCGGGTCATGTAGTAAGAACTTGACTGCGCTAAATATAGTAGAAAATAGTTGCCCCTTTTAAAACTTGTGTGCAGAGTATAAAAAAAGGCAATCTGGTGCTTTTTGTTGGCTTTGTAAACAAGTTTCAAGCCAGGCAATAGTAAAATTAGGGGAAAATGAGGGTGGCTTGTGGACTATTTGTATTCATGCGCGGCTGGCACAGGAGCCAGCAGACGACCGTGGAATGAGGGGGTATATAATCGCTGCCAACATTGCAAAAAACGGAATATTGGAATTTGTTGAAATTTACTCTACACATGAGTCTATGGCTGCCTGATTTTTGTGAATTTTTGGGTGAATTTTAAAGCATTTCTAGGGTGTCATCTGGGCCCTTATATGTATATAGTGTTTTCCTCCAAAAATGCATCTATGGTACGTAGCCTGCAACGCCGCGCAAGCAACAAAGACTAATTCGCGGTTAAGCGTGCCTGCACTAATTTAAAAAAGTACGGTTGGATAAATGATGCAAACTGGTCAACGGGGAGTAAACGTGGAACATTCAGGAGACGCTGCGGCACCCCCATCATAATTTATCGAATTCCCGATTACAAAACAAAACAAAAACCGTAGAAAACAAATACCAACTGATTAGAACTCGGTAAAACAAACATATATATACTAAGTGCATATACAACAAACATTGAAACACTGATATCATCTCCTACGCCACTGACTCCGCAGCAAAATTATGCCCAGCATTACTTATTCCCACCCACTGGTAGTGCAGACGTGAGCGGAGAGTTAAAACAGATGAACTACAGATGAAAGGGCCGAACTTAGAAATCAGATGAGAGATGAAAGGAAAGCCTGAGCAGCTAAGTTCGGGAGATTTCAAAGACTGAGAAAGAAACAGGCGAGTGGGCTGGTCGGGGATAAGCGAAAAAAAAGAGAGAAATGAATCCAGTGACGTCGGCCTTCAGGAATCACCCTCAGACGTCTCACTGGACCGAGGGTCAGCAGACACCCGCCTACTGACCTCCCTCCAGAGGAGAGTTTAAAGACCTAAGCTCCCAACAAAATGCTTTCCGAAGTGCGAAAAAAATGCACAGAGTCGACCGTGCAAGCACAGCCGTCAACTCTGTCACAGTTGCAGAGTTTTCAGCGTCCCTGAAACCCCAGTAACAGCCAAGGGCAGCCTGATTTCACAGCTCAGTTTGCGTTTTGACAGTGAGCGAGAAAGATCGTGCAGCACTCAACATCCGCTAGACACTGTAGTGATGTGTCTCGCTCACTGACCAAAAGCCAAATAATGTAACGGCAAACTCGTGTTCTGCCGCTTTGTAAGGGTCCCCGAAGCGCTGAAAACTCTGCAACTGTGACAGAGTTGACTGTGCTTGCACGGTCGACTCTGTAAAAAAAAATTTTCACACTTCGGACAGCTTTTTGTTGGGAGCTTAGATCTTTAAGGGAGCAAAAGACAGGGGAATGGACCGATGGAGGCAGAGATAACTTGAAAGGATGGGCAAGCTCAGGTTTGGGGGAGTCGGTGGCTGAACGGTTTGAGCGGTGGACTCGAGATCGAAAGGTCCCGGGTTCGATTCCCGACAGGGCCAAAATTTGTACAGGCCTTTTTCACGTTGCCGCGCTTCCACTGCCTGTGAACTGGACCTGTTCGTGTAACTTGTCCATTACAGTCAAGGATACATAAAATGTGGCCGACCTGGCAGTCTGACTGGATTGAATAAGTGTTCAGCTGGACTGTACAGTTAGGGTAGCTATTCCCATCCCCCATAACCTGCCCCCCTAGGGCCGTCTGCAATCACCTCGCTGTGGCGTGGACGATAAACCCCAGCTAACCAACCAACCAAGCTCAGCGAAATCAGCCTCGCCGCCAGAACTACGTCTTGACAGACGCAGTCGAGAAATATCACCGACGATTTACTGCTTTTCTCGATCTCCTTGGTTTTTGCTGAGTAGTTTCGTTTCCACCCTCCCGACCAAACAACTCCCAAGCTTGAAGGAAGGGACATAACCCAGGAAAGTACGCACAAAAAATGACCCAAACATGATTTCCCTTGCGTGCATTTGCCAGCTTCTCTGATACGGCCATTTGTCATCTCTCTCTCTCTCTCTCTCTCTCCCTCCCCGAGGCTCTGTCTGTCTGTCTCTCTCTCTCTCTCTCTCTCTCTCTCTCTCTCTCCCCGAGGCTCTCTCTCCGAGGCTCTCTGTCTCTGTCTCTCTCTCTCTCTCTGTGCACACAAGACTGACGAGCCATAATCAGAGCCGACTGGAATGAATAAAAAAAAAAAAAAACTTTTCCGGCAGCTTACTTCGGGGCTATTACCAAAGACTACGTATCCGTAGGAGTACCGCCCATAACTGCAGGATCTTTCCGGTCTAGCATTCTGCTGCTTCAGTCGTCTGAGGAGATGAATGCACACAATCAAAGGGGGAAAAGAGATCATTCCCCAACAGTTTGACGGCTCATTGGCCATGGTGCTCGACTGGAACTGAACGCCAAACAGTAAGCCACAAATAAACTCGGTTTTTTTTTTTTTGTTTGTTTTTTTACGAGCGAACACTGTATCGTTAAGAGAAAGATTACAGTTGGCATTGGGCGCAGACAGGTTGGCCTGGTGGGCTGCTTAAAAAGATCCTTAATCGAACTTTGATAATGTGTCTAGACACACTAACCGAAAGAAGGGGGAAGACAAGTCCTCTGTTACTGACCTGCCCCCCCCCTCCTCCCCCCCCCCCCCCCAAAAAAAAAAGTTCTAAGCGCGTATCAATTCCGTGCCGCTTCTCGTTAAGGCCTTTTTAAGGTAATGGTAGATGTCTGATTCGATCCCAGCTCAAAAACTTCGGGGGCTTCTCTATAGTCCTACGGTCGGCCGGATAGTCCTATGTGTCGATAGACCGTCCGACGATTTTAAGCATTTGACCGATAGTCCGATAGTTTTTTTTGGGGGGATAGTCAGTCCGAAGCTCGATAGTCCGGCCTACGTGTCGACACTCCTACACTTGCTCGAAGTCTATCAGTCCTACGTATTATCCCGCCAACGTGTCGATAGTCGAACTGGAGAACTCTACAGAAGCATGGGACTATCCACACTGACGTGGGACTAACTGAATGGTGCGACGGTAGGACTGACGAGAATTCGAGTGAGGGGTGAGCGGTGGTCTAATAGGTAGCGCGTCGGATTTAGCCGCTGCGTTACTGAACGGCAGTCACCAATGCCATGGCGATGAAGCGTGGGATCGAGCCCAGGTCGAGCTTGTGATATGTGATACCGGTTTTTCTTGGCTGCCGGGCTGCTCATCGGGGGTTTCTCTCCGGGTTATCCGGTTTTCCTTCCCCAGCAAAATTGTAAAAAAAAAATATATAGGATAGGTATTGGGTGGCGCTGCACCGCGGCGACGCTTTTTCAAGAGTCCCCCGGGGGAAGCAGCCAGAATTTCCCGAAAGGGACAATAAAGTTTGTTTTTTTTTAAATGTAGGACAATCGACACGCAAGACAATCGACAGTAGGACTGTCGAGACTGAACTGATTCGGACTATCGACACGTAGGACTATCGGATTCAATAGGACTATCTGGCGACACGTGACATAAGAGAGATTTAACATGGTCGCGAGTATTATTAGTTCAGTTACTTTGACTGAGTCACGGATCGTGTCGAGCGGCCGCTTCTCAGATAGTACATTGTCACCAATGCCATTCGAGTTTTCCTTCTTTTTTTTTCTTTTTTTTTTTTAGCAACAACCGAAAGTACTCAACAAGCTTTTTTGTGCAGCCGGGATGAGTGAGTGAGTTTTTAGGGCTTAACGCCGCGAAAGCCACAAAGACTAATTCACGGCTGAGTGTGCCTGCACTACGTGAAAAAACAAAAAACAAAAATGTGACGTTGGACAACTGATGCAAACTGGTCTACGGGGCAGTATCAACCTAGGGGTGGGTGGGTGCGTGGGTGTTTGGGAGTTTAACGTCCTTTTCCACCACATAAGGGTGATTTCAAAGACGGGGCAACGAGAAAAAAGGCCAGCACAAATATTTGGCCCCAGCCGGCGGGATTCGAACTCACGACCCGAGCATTGAGAGTCCAACGCTCTACCATTCGGCCATCCCGGCTCCCGTATCAACCTAGGACATATAGGAGACGCTGAATCTTCGTGCTAATCTCTCGAACTCCCGATTACAAAAAAAAAACAAAAAAAACAACAACAAACAACTGAATACTGAGCAATTACAATGAGGTAAGACAAAGATAAATACTTAGCGCATATACAGCAACTATTGAAACGTATCATCTCAGTCCTAGGTTGCACAGGGAATTCTATTTACGGGAGATAAGTTTCAAGTTGTTTCTAACTGTTTACTGAAACGATCTCAAACTGAATTTGAAGCAGTCAGTCATAGTCGCCGGAGAGACTGTTCTTGAAGACTTGGGAGAGGGACTGGAGAAGTCCAGCCGTTACTGACAGTGACAGCCAGTGCCGCGGCATGCACAGTTGACAAAACGAAGGTTTTGATCTCAGCCGGTCATGCTGAGTCCTAACTACCGTAAAGTTCGGTCTATTGAGCGCACCTTTATATAAGCCGCACCCTCTAAATTTAAAAAAAAAAAAAGAGGGATTTTTTTTTTCTTTTCACAAATAAGCCCCACTGGTTTGTACGCCGCAGATATATACCGCGCTGCTTCCTCCAACGTCGTATGATTGATTCATTTATTCCAAGCTCTTGTGCAGCTGCTCGATTGCCTTTTTCGATGGCCAGGTCGATTGCCTTCAGCGTGAAAGCTGCATCGTAGGCATTTCGTCGCGTTTTCGGCATGATGGGGGTACGTCATTGCCGGCTGAGCAAATGGATTCGATGGTTCAATGTGTGCAGCTTTGACGAAAAATAGACAAGGGTGTGATGCTTCTGGTCAGTCGCCCGGGAATCGGAAAAATCCGTAAACTGACAAACCGCATCGTTGTTTAACTTGAGCCGCAGGGTTTAAACCTGGAGGAAAAAGTCGTGGCTTATAGTCCGAAATTTACGGTCTTAGTACCGTAGCCGGTAACTGTCAGTGTCTGCCAGTGCCAGACCAGAATGGGTCACTGTCGGACCCGGTGACAGAGCGTCTCACAGACGGTGTACGCTATCAGCATTGACTGCCTGATAGACGAGCATGATGTGTGTGTGTGTGTGTGTGTGTGTGTGTGTGTGTGTGTGTGTGTGTGTGTGTGTGTGTGTGTGTGTGTGTGTGTGTGTGTGTGTGTCAGTCTGCACTGATCGGAATCTGAGCTTCATTTAGTAGGATACGAACACTGACGCAATGAATGCCACGGTCTGCATCGGAATCAGCTTCATTCAGTCGGGTCAGTATCAAAACGCAATGAATGTCTGCGGCGTCCGTCGAAATCAGTCAGCTTCAGTTTAGTCCGCCGGCGGGGTCAGTGAATGTCAGTCTGCATCGGAATAGCTTCATTTCATACACGGGCATCAACACGCAGTGACTCAGTGAATGTCTTCATCGGAACTTGATCAGCTTCACTGATTTAGTCGGGTATCACTGAACTGACACACAATGACTGATGCCTGTACTGGAATCAGCTATGCCGATCTAGTACATAGCCGGCCCGGCGGGCCGTTTAGTATCAACATGCAATGAATGTCTGCCATCAGAATCGTGATCTCAGCGGTTCAGTCATCAAGTTTAGTCGGATCAGTACTAAATAATGAGACGAGGCTGATTGAATGACTAAACTGAAGTCCGTTGCGCCGGAATAACTTGACTGAGCGGCTTCATCTAGTTTCGTCAATAATTATGTCACTGACGGATTTAGTCAGTCATTTATTGCCGAATGTGGGGCTGGTTCAGTTTTTTTTTGTTTTTTTTTTAAAAAAACAATTCGTAGTGTGTGTGTGTGTGTGTGTGTGTGTGTGTGTGTGTGTGTGTGTGTGTGTGTGTGTGTGTGTGTGTGTGTGTGTGCGGGCGCGCGCGCGCGCGTGTGTGTGTGTGTGTGTGTGTGTGTGTGTGTGTGTGTGTGTGTGTGTGTGCGGGCGCGCGCGCGCGCGCGTGTGTGTGTGTGTGTGTGTGTGTGTGTGTTTTCTTTACCTCAAGTCGTCAAAATTGTTTGGATTCCCTCCCCACACTAATATAAATGACAATGAATGACATTTTTTTCGACTCTGCGGTATACCGGCCTACCCCATCCCGCCTGTACCCGGGGCCGCGCCGACGCCGGCTACCCTAGAGTAGCGTCGGCCCCGGGTACAGGGATGTACCTACCCCGTCGGAGACTAAGACGGAATCAGTACCTGCACTTACCGGAATCAGCTTTACTTACTCGGATATACGAACACGGACTGTCTGAAACTTGACTGACCAGCTTCACTGAGTTTAGTCGCCGGAATCAGCGGAAACCGGCTGACCCGAACTGGCGGCGATAGTCACGGATAGAGTCAGTCCGGCAGTGAATCGGTCAGTGTCTGCGGCATCGGAGTGTCTGACGGCAGTCATTCACTTCTTTTAGACGGACTGGTATCATCAGTCACGGTGTGGACTCGGACTCGGAATACCGGGGTCCGCGGAATCAGTCAGGGCCGGCTCAGTTCCGATTTCGTCGGGTCAGTTTTAGCTCGGAATCAGTACACATGCCGCCGCCGGTCTGCACTGACTGACCCGGCGAATCAGTTTCAGTCATCAGTTTAGTCGCCGGCCGGAACTGACTCAGTGAATTGATAGTCCGGCCGGCGATTAAACTCAGTGATGGCCGGACGGAATCAGGTGAAGTTACTGATTCAGTCGGATATCAGTCTACACGGAACTACTCAGTGATGATAACTTGAACTTGAAATCAGTGTCAGCGTGTAAATCAGTTCACTCTGACTGAGTCACTGCCGGACCGCTGAGGTCGCGGTCAGTGCAGTGTCAGTCAACTACTGCGGAGTCAGTTGTCGCGGCCGGGTCGGCCGGTAGCGAGTCAACACTGACTGACGGGCTGCAGACTGAACTTGGCTGACTTAGAAGTGTCTCAGTAGTGTTACTCCATGTAATCAGCTTCATCTGGGCGGATATCAACACTGACTCTGATCTGACCAGTTTCAAGTTCACTGACCGGTCGAGTCTCTGTCAGTCCTAGTATTGTACTAGGCGGGACTGACTGAGAACTGAATCCCAAAATCACTGAGTTACTGTACACGATGTCACTAGTATAGTCGCGGCGTGGCGGAAACTTCAAGTGACTCCAGAGAGCACTTTAAAGTATGTATCTGGGAGGTCAGTTCCAAATTGGAAAAAATTTTCTCGTGAAAATTCGAAATTTCTCCTCAGTTCCGGCCACGATCTCTGCTCAGCTGGTCCGGCCGTCCTGCAGTCAGCTCACTCGACCCGGTGTAACAGGCCGGAGTATACCCCTGGCTACTTTATACCCTCGGGTATAAAGTAGCCTAGGCCGGTTCAACCCCATGGGTATAGATCAGCTCAGGCCGGATTCACCCCCTCCTGCCCGGAATATACCCACCTGTGAGCAGAGTTTGCGTGTACAACGCTTCATTGAACTCTGTTCACGGCCGTTTGCGTATCAAGTACGGTTTTTGTGTCATTTGTTCTCAACCTGTCAAGCCGAGATGAATGGTTGCCTATGCGAGCAGATTTTGAAATTTTATTTAACACAAAAGAACGAAGACAAAAAGTATCCTGACTACATCTACAACATCAAAAATGCTGCAGACACGAGAAAGAATGGAAGATGATGGCATTTGGGCTACTGCCGTTGAAATCCTCGCCACAGCAAACTTTCTCGCAGACGGCATTTACATCTATGCCAAGCTGGGCACCAATATGCGTTGGAAGCGATATCCCGCAACGTTTTCACTAAAGGAGACAAGCGAAGGTTGCTTCTACATTGAAAACAGAAGCGACCACTTCAATGTGGTTTTGAGCGTTTGACATTCAAGTACTGTTACCATCACACCAAGAGAAACCCTGGCTGTTGTTAATTTGGGTTTTGTTCTATTTTAAAGTGCATTTAATATGTGACTCTGAGGAAAATCCACTTGGCTCTTTGCTCTTTTCAGAATGAAGCGGTTTGATTTGTCTTATACGATATAAGCTAATTATGAGATATAAGAGATACAAGCATTGCAAGTTTACAGAATTTCCCTGCAGAGGCACCTTAAGAAACTCTCTCTCCCTTTATCTATCTATCTATCTATCTATCTATCTGGTCATCGACTGGATCATGAAGACCACTACAGCAGGCAGGAAAAACGGGATACAGTGGACACTCTGGACGCAGCTGGATGACCTCGACTTCGCGGACGACCTGGCGCTCCTGTCTCACAGCCACAGCCAGATGCAGGACAAGACTACACGCCTGGAAGCCACATCAGCCGGAACAGGGCTCAAGATCAACAGGAAGAAAACCGGCCGAGCTGATGAAGATCTACACCACTGCCAACACACCAGTCACAGTCGGTGGAGAGCCCATCAGGGAGGTGGAGTCTTTTGTTTACCTGGGGAGTGTGGTTGATGGACAGGGAGGCACAGACCGAGACGTCACAGCCAGAATCGGCAAGGCAAGGGCAGCAATGGTCATGCTGAAGAACGTCTGGGCATCCAAAGTTGTCAGCATAAGAACCAAACTACGCATCTTCAACTCCAACGTGAAGTCAGTTCTGCTCTACGGATGCGAAACATGGAGGACAACGAAGACGATGCAGCAGAAGATCCAGACATTTCTCAACACCTGTCCGAGGCGCATCTTCAACATCCGATGGCCAGAGAAGATCCGGAATGAAGAGCTGTGGGAGCGAGCGGGGCAGGAACCAGTGGCCAAGCAGATCCTGCGGAGGAAGTGGGGCTGGATTGGACACACCCTCAGGAAGCCAGCATCCAGCACCACACGCCAAGCCCTGACATGGAACCCGCAGGGGAAAAGGAAGAGAGGCCGGCCTCGCAACAGCTGGAGGCGGGACACTGAGGCAGAGCTATGTAAGCAGGGTACCAACTGGACTGGAGTGGCAAAACTAGCCCAGAACAGAGTGCGATGGCGAAGGGTTGTCGATGGCCTATGCTCCACGTGGAGCCAAGGGACCTAAGTAAGTAAGTAAGTAAGTCTATCTATCTATCTATCTATCTATCTATCTATCTATCTATCTATCTATCTATCTATCTATCTCAGTCTTTGGGTGTCTCAGGACAATTCCAACACAGATTTAAGAAAATAAAAGGAAGAAAAAAAGAAAACTATAGAACCGCTCACGTGTGCCACACGCCGTCATTGAACATCGAGTGGCAAAACGCGTGCAACATTCAAGCAAAGACATTTCTCTTTCTCTCTCTGGTCGTCCGTGGTAGGGGGTTAAACTGGGCCGCGGCAGGAGAGGGTTAAACGGGCCCAGTAGGCCAGAGTACACCCCGGGGTATAGTCTGGGCTAGGCCAGTTTATACGGGGGTATAGCCTGGGCTAGGCCAGTTTATACGGGGGTATAGTCTGGGCTAGGCCTGTTTATACGGGGGCATAGTCTGGGCTAGGCCAGTTTATACTGGGGTATACTCCAGGCGGGGTATAATCTGGACTGCTACACCGGCACGGCCGAGGCGCGGTCGCAAGGCCGGTGTTTTCCCCAGCCACGCACACATATATAAAATCATCGGTAAAGTGCATAATTATGCCGCTACAAAGTACTATTTTGGGAACGCCCTAATGAACTTTTTTCATAGCAAGCTGTCGTTTTTTCTGACTTTCTAAATGTTAGCAAAATCAAAAACAAAATTGCTAGAACCCCTTTTCCGCCTTTTTATACGGTTCTTTCCGCATCGCCGTTCCATTCCTACGTTTGAGGTTCTACTGTCAACATGTCGCTGCGGCAAATGGGGAAGAAGTGAGGTATTTCCCGTCAACAGTCATTGTTTACACTGTTGTTGCCGTGATTTAGTAGCATGGCGATCGGAAGGACTCTGTTAGCGTTGACTGCATCGCTAAGTGTTGTCACTGGATTCTACCTGCCTGGGGTGGCACCTGTCACGTACTGCGAAGAAACGCAACCAAACTGCAAGGTACGAAGACTGAGTGAATGAATGTGAGATGTTAAACACTTAAGGCAAGAAATGTTTCAATCTTCTTGCTGCATGCCGATACCGGTGCAGTTTTTCCGGAAGTTCTAGATGATGTCGAAATGACTACGACACTAAAATAGGACCCTACTAGTATAATAGATCCGAGTGCACGTTCTACATATCTCAGTGTTAGAAAAATATATATATGCATTTAAACGTAATTTGAAGAACCAAAACTTTGCACACATGCAGCATGAGGTGGTATGACCATGACTAATATAGTCACTAGGACTCCAAGAAGTTAATGCCATTCTGATAATTGCTATGCAGTTACAGCGATTGTCAAATGTGTCAGGACTGTGACCATGGTAGCCATTTGGGCCACCGCCCTGAACAAAACTGGTAGCCCGAAAAAAAATTCTGGAAGCCGGAGTGGCTGCTAGGTTCAGATTCATCCCAGAATTCCTGCTCGCCATTCGGGCTACCGCTACCGGAGCTTTCACTCGCCTGACGGTAAATTTGGTAGCGAAAGCGAGCGGGTGAGCGCATTTGACGATCGCTGCAGTTATCTTAAAATTAGATCTTCCCCTCGTCTTTTGTGTATTTGTTGAACTTAATCTTCTTAATCACACAGTTAAAGTCCAGTTTTATTTGACTTCAAACTGAGTTTATTCAGCTTTGTATTTTTTTGTTTGTTCCTTATCATCACTGTCATTTTCTTCCACAGACGGACATCCAGATATTTGTTAATCGCCTTAACTCAATTGAGACAGTTATACCATATGAGTATCACAGGTGTGTATTGTCATTGTATTCTGTCATACAGTAGTGATTGTTCATGTTCATGCAGAAATAGAGATCTGTGCAACTGTGGCACTTTGAATTTTGAAAATAGTCGCCAAATTAAGTTTTAGAAAACACACACTATACACACTACACACCTTCTTGTCTCTCTTTGCTAAAGTTTCGTTACTGCCTGTCAGCTTGTAGTTGTAACATACAAGTTATGAAAGTGTGAATAATTGGGGTGAGCGGTGGTCTAATAGGTAGTGCATCGGATTTAGCCGCTGCGCTACTGAACAGCCATCACCAATGTCATGGCGATAAAGCGTGGGTTCGAGCCCTGGTCGAGCTTGTGATATGTGATACCGGTTTTTCCTGGCTACCGGGCTGCTCATCGGGGGTTTCTCTCCGGGTTATCCGGCTTTCCTCCTCCAGCAAAATTGCAAAAAATGTAGGATAGGTATTGGGTGGCGCTGCACCGCAGCGATGCGCTTCCCCCGCGGGAAGCAGCCTGAATTTCCCGTAAGGGATAATAAAGTAGTTTAAAAAAAAAAGAAAAAAAGAAGAGATTCTGTTTGATGTGGTGTGTGTTAGGCAAGAGTGTTTTCGGCTGTTCGGCATGCAGGACCCCCCACCCCCACCCCCAGCCCCTCCAGTTAGTTGGTTTTGATGAGCACTTGACATCACTCTCATTTCCTTGTTTTCTGTTTTCCGCTCTTTTTTAGGCAGCAGGAAAACTCCTGACTTGTTAGTTCAGTGTGTGTGGTGTTCAGAAACGGTTAAACGCTAATAGTTTTAATAATGATAACCAGTATTCAGTACTAGTACTAGTAGTAGTATTTACCACAGTAATAGTCACCATTATTATATTTATCAGCTTCCTTTTCCATTTTCAGTTTTGACTTCTGCCAGCTGGGTGATTTAGATGCTGAGTATCAGGGGTCACCAGTTGAAAATCTTGGACAAGTAGTTTTTGGAGAGAGAATCCGGCCATCGCGATACAAAGTATGTGTGTTAGTGCTGTTACAAATGTGAGAAAAACGAAATCAGTTCCATCTGCATTTCCACTTTATCATTCCCTGAATTTGTTCATGCTGACATATGTTTGCCTTTTTAAATTTATTTTGGTGGTGGTTGTGAGGGGGGGGGGGGGGGGGGGGGGCTCTAAGGTACAGTACTAATAGGCTTGGTTGTGAATTTTCTTTTTATGACAAGTTGTGCACAATGTTAATTTGAGTTTTATGGAGAGACTTACTACTTCAGTGTTTGGCGTTTGTGTTTAGCTGAAGTTCAACAAGAATGAAACGTGCGTGAACTCCTGCCAGAAGACCTACGAAGAAGGTGATAAAGCTGACGTGAAGAAACTCAACTTTTTGAAGAGAGGCATCAGTCTCAACTACCAGCATCACTGGTATGTATACACTTGCTGCTACACACACTCATCATGTTGCTTTGAATGGGGCCAAATATTTGTGTTGGCTTTTTCATCATTGCCCCATCCTTGATATCACCCGTATGTGGTGGAAAAGGATGTTAAACACCCAAACACCCACCCTTTGAAAAAAAAAAAAAAATAGCCGCTTTGCATTAAATAAGGTCGTGATGAATTCTTTGCCCTCATTTGCACCACTTGGCAGACAGTGTCAGATCCTAAACTAGTTGAGTTCTAAATGCAAAACAATGATGTTTTCTGGCCATGCAGATGCGGCCGACAAGACTACTGCAGACACTGTGCAAGGAGAAAGTTCTCCCATTGGCCAGAGCCCTTCAGTTCTAGTCAGTGGTTTAACAAGACAGTGGCCAACAGTTTGTGTTTCAGCTTCTGCCTGCCCAGTGTCAGTCTGTGTGAGGCTCTGTGCCTGTGTATCAGCACGTGATACGGTCGTCAATGCCCCTCAATATGTAGAGAGAAATGTTGGATGATGGGCCTTTACTGTTTTAATTTTGACACACTCTCATTTCCCAGGATCATTGACAACATGCCAGTGACCTGGTGCTACCAAGTGGAAGATGGCCAGACATTCTGCTCCACTGGCTTCCCTATGGGGTGTTACGTCACTCAGCAGGGAAAGCCGAAAGACTACTGTGTTGCCAATGTGAGTCAAGTTTCGGAACTTTCGCTCTCTCACTGCTCTTCCCATGGTAGTGTACCAGTGGTATCCCTGAAGAATAATGTCTAGTGCGCATAGCTCTATGATGAAGCTCTGGGCTCTTTACATTAAATGAATATGTACCTGTAAGGTGTGCAACCCTTAACTCTTACCAGTTTTGCCCTGTACCCATCGTAACTGCAGTTACGATGAGCTACCGGGGATCTTTGATATGTTCTTACAATCAGAAAAGAATGTTTTTTTTTATATTTTAATACATTCTCTGACATTCTAAGACAATGAAATGACGATTTATGTTTGTTTTATTTCGTAAACTTCGCGTTTTTCCGACCACGTTTTCCGAGTGGAGCAGAGTGATGACGCCATTGTTTTGAGCGGTGCATGCATTCTACTCGAGCGCATTTCAACGCGATTTCCAACATCAACATGAGTTCCTCATGAGCAAAGTGCAGAACATGTGACAAGCATTTCTGCTTTAATCCTTTGAGAAACTGTCTCGCGGAAGCACATCAGTTGGATTTGTAACTAATGAACAGTTGTAAGATTCACTTTCATTTTTTTCAAATTGTCAGTCGTGGCTTATCAGCAGTGTGATTCTTTTACTTACCATGTGAGTTTGCTGATAATGTCTTGTGCAGCAGGTATATCATTCACAAGAACACTCAGTTACCTTTACTTTCATATCAAATGAAATACATAAACAATATATCTGTGATGTTATGAAGGGTTTCTGCAACCACTATGCATCATTGGTGACAAAATGGCATCTGGGGGTATGTTTTCTTTTTGCTCACTACGCCCATATCCGTGGATGAAAGTACACAAATTAGGGTTCGTAGGATGTAGAATTAAATACTGTATCCATACAATATCATTTTTTCCCCTGAGACTAAAACACACACAAAAAATTGTTCTTAGTGAAGTTTCCAGTTGCTGAAAAACTCCGATCCAATCTGAATAAATTTTGGATTCAAACATTAGAAACAATGTCAAATTATTTAGATAACATTTCAGCTTACATATTAGAAGAAAGCCCATTCAATTACCTTTAATTTGATATATATAGAAAGGCATAGTTAAAGCAAAACCTCCAGAGGGTATGGCTGAGTGCCACAGAGGGTGAAGAACGGGTTGGCACGTACTTTCGAAAGGTTGACGTACCGGGTGCAGCATGGTGCATACCATGACTGAGGTCTTACTTCAGCCCCAGGAAACGTACAAAATGCCAGTTACTATTGTTACTTAGGGCGTCGGCCTTCCCGGGTAAGGTGTATTTTGCGCCTCATATTCACATACTTGTCAGGGACCATGTGTAAAAGCAGCCTCTCCCCCACCCCCCACCCTGCTTTTCACAGGCAAAGTCCTTTCTTACTACAGATTCTCAGAGTTGCCGTGCACCGCGAAAATTTCAGTCTTTTTTTACTTTTCCAATTCCCATGCTGCTCTTTACTTTAACTCTTTGACGACGGAGCACACTTGACGACGGAGCACAATTTCCTATAGGAAATCGTGTGTCAGAAATTGCGCTCCGTCGTCAAAGAGTTAAATGAATAGGTACCTATAAGATGTGCAAACAACATTCGCTTAAACATGTTTTCAGCATACCACAAGGCAGGTGTGAACTCGTGCAAGCTTACACACATGCAAGCGTCTTCAACTAGTTTCAAATTTTCTGGACAGCTTGTTGGTTCAGCTTTTGTTTATAAATCTTTGCAGCACCTGTTCTCGACACCTGACACGTACTACGTGTTCAACCATGTGGACATTGTGATTGATTTTCACCCGGGCACGGCAGAAGACTGGGGCCAGAATCTGACTGGGACCCGTGGCCGCATTGTTGCTGCAAAGGTCATTTCTCGCAGGTTTGTCTTTTTCTCTCTGCACAACTAGGAACTAAGGTAGTGGGGCTGGTAGGCGGGGAGCTGGAACTCTGTCTGCACTGCACAATTTGGTCTGCTGTTCGATTCGCTGCGATGATTGTAAAGTCCCAAGGAGATAACTTAAATGTAAATCTTTCTCATGTTGATGAAGAAACAAAAAAGATGAGTTTACTTTCCAAAACTGCTTCAGAATTCAGGGATGGGGGTGGGGGGGGCACACCAAATTCCCTTGCTGGGATACACTTCATGATATCGGCGCCAACAAGTGCCATGCAAATTTAAAAGCAAACCTCTCCCCACCCAAGAAAAAGAAGGGGATATGCTGAAATAAATAAGCGGACAACAAGAAAAATAAAACAGATAACAATGGGAAACACAGAACAAGTTCTTTAAGAAATCAGGTGAAAAAGCCCCTCAAGCATTAGGTCTTGGATGGTATTGGCTTAGATTTGGTACATTATGCACAACTTTTGTAACAGCTTTGGGGGGGGGGGGGAGGGGGGGGTCTGTCTTAATGGACACATCAGATCTCTGCTAAGATCTCTAGAAAAAAAGAAGAAGTATGATCGACTGATTGTTTCAAACTGATTACAGCATCAAGCACCCAGCTAAAGCAGGACCAGAAGCTTGTTCTGATTCTCAGCCTGTTCTGGGGTTGACCGGCTCGACACTGAAAGAGACTGTCACCTTCAACTACACCTACTCCATCTACTGGAGGGTAAGGCACGGCTTACATGACGAAATACACCTGTTCTTGATATTAACAACAAACCAAACAATACTAAATATTGTGTGATGATAGTGATACAGTTGCTCTACCCAGCTGCTCTGCGCAAAGTGCCTCAAACCGAACCCAGAAAGCACATCCACTCTAATCGCACTCATTCACCCATTTTCTGTTTCAGAGAAACCCCAACATCAAGTGGTCATCACGATGGGACTACATCTTGGAGTCTATGCCAAACACTAACATTCAGTGGTTCAGGTAAGCAGCTCTGCATTTTCGAAAACTTGTTGGTTTTGATGAACGGACATGCACACACAAACATGCATGTTCTTACACACACACACACACACACACACACACACACACACACACACACACACACACACACACGATGAAACAAACAAATGCATAGGCAGACCTACCTACCTACCTTTCCCCTAAATAATTCAGCATACCTTGAACACATGTTTATGTTGTTCATTTGCAGTTTGCTCAACTCTTTCGTGGTTGCTCTGTTCCTGTCCTGTATGTTGGCCATGATCATGCTGCGTACACTGTATAAGGACAAAGCTTGCTGCAAGCAGGTGACTAGCGCTGTGAGTAATACGCCTTTCAATATTCCTGAAATTAGTGAAATACAGCCTTCACAAAAAGTTAAGGACCACTTGCAAATATCATTCAACTTTTGTTGTGGTGGCATGCTGGTGTAGTGCTGAACATCGCTGAAACGGCGGCTTATGTAGGCAAACAAATGAGCACAGTTCATAACCAGGAATGCATTCTTTGACCTGCATCTCATTTTTGCTGTGCAGAAAGCCCCAGGTATCGCTCACTGAACACTGAAACTCAGTCTACTTTTGCCGAAATTGCAGATTATCAAACGCGCCAAGCATGCTGTGTGACACGCACGTGCCATCCACACAGTGGTTGCCATGTTCACTAATTACCCCTTAACCTTGCCACCGAATTTTACGGGAAAAATCTTATTCGTTTATTTTTTCTGATTTATTGAACTGTCACCCATTATGTTGAATGGTCCTTAACTTTTTGTGAAGACTGTACATGTAGTAAAGTCTTTCAGGCGGAAATATGCACTTCATATGATATTTATTCACTGGTTCTAGCATGGGTGGAAACTGGTGCATGGAGACGTCTTCCGCCCACCTCACAATGGCACAATCCTGGCAGTCTTTGCTGGAAGCGGGTGCCAGATCTTCTTCATGACGCTCATCACTGTGGGTATGTGATGACTGATTTTGTGCGTGTGACTTGTTCGAGTTAGAATTGAATGAACTTCCTCAAAAAACAAATGGTTGAGGAGAATGTTTCAGAATTGAAAAGTAGATATAAACTTTGCTTTTGTCACAGTTGTGTGTGTGTGTGTGTGTGTGTGTGTGTGTGTGTGTGTGTGTCTGTGTGTGTGTGTGTGTGAGAGAGAATGAGAATGTTTAACCCTTCTGTGAAAATTGATTTTGTGTGTGTGTGTGTGTGTGTGTGTGTGTGTGTGTGTGTTAAGAAGAGACTGATACTTAATAAGTCAGAGACATGAACTTGTTGATGACTTACATTTTGCGTCATTGTTGTGTCATTTGGTTGAGAAATGGACTAATTCAAAATATACTTGTTAAAGTATAGAGCTATTCAGTGCCAAAAAGCAGAAAGCAGAAACGTAAACTTGACTTTTATGTGCCTTATTAGTGTGTGATAGAAAAGTTATGAACACTGTCTGTGTTTCAGTGTTTGCCTGTCTTGGTTTCCTGTCTCCTGCAAACAGAGGAGCTCTCATGATCTGCGCCATGGTAGGTTAGTCTTTACTTAAAGAGGAAGGTCCATCACTGTATAAAAATGGGCGTGGCCTAATGTCCTGCTGACGATAATGTGTTGGCACTGTGTGCCACAAGGGAACCCTCACTTGAAAACTTCACATTTGGAGGCTGTACTATCATGTGTTGGTTGGACAGAAGACCTTTCTCGCTGTGCCTGGCAGTGTCGATAACAAAAAATAGCAAAATTCACCCATGTATTAGTAGTTTCAGAAAATCTTTTCTGAGGTGAGCAAATTCAAATTTGAAAAGGCCGCCTGTCCATTACAGCGGCTGCAAGGGCTGGAGGAGTGGCCAATCCACAGCTGTGTTTAGCAGTCGACGTCTGAGAATGTGCCCACTGGCACTGATGTTTGAGGAGAAGTGTCAAGGGTTACAGCCTGCCTTTGCAGATCTAGCCCTCACAAACTGCTCACACACTGAGAGCGCGCGTTTGTAAACACAGCTGTAGATGACCAAGATCCGCTTGCACAATCCTTCCCTGCTTGCTCCTGGTGAAGCGGAACATGCACGGGGTCAATCTGAAAACTAAGTCGCGGTCTGGAATGCAACGCCGCCCGAAATAGTCAGATGCGTTGAGAAAAGGGGATTGGTCTGCCTGCCACTCTCTCACACTGATCAGTCGGACTGAGGATGGGTTAGGCTGCATCTCATTAAAAAGCAATCTTCAGTGTATCACTCCTGCCAGTAGTCGTCTGCACTTCGGTTTTTTTTCCATTTTTTCTGATTTTTTTTTATTTTATTTTTTAATCTCTCCCTAAGCACCGTGAGCACTCAGTTATAGGATGGAATTGTGCACTATACCAAGTCTCCGTCATCATCATCATCATCATCATCATCATCATTTATATGTTTAGGGCTCATCTTGCTGTGCATTGAGGCATCTGAGATATTACACCTACAAAAGTGCTGCATCTATAACCCCCCCCCAAAAAAAAAAAAAAAAAAAAATTGTCAACAACTGCAACAACAAAATCTGTTTTGGATCAGTCCAAAATGAGAGTATGTAGTCCTTCATACATGTACCAATTTGCTTGTTCGTCCCCTCTTCAGATCTCGTATGTGTGCCTTGGAACACCATCTGGCTATGTTTCAGCAAGACTGTACAAGAGTGAGTAATTTGGGTTGCGTATCACAATTTCAATGATCAATATGCTTGACTGAAATATGCAAAGGAAAAAAAAAAGATAATTATAGAAAAAAGCAAGTACCAACATGCACTTGTCATTGTTTGTAAAGTTTTGTACTATGGCATACAGTTGCTTGCGTTACATGTACATGCAATGTATTACATACTCTGGAGAACTTAATAATAATAATAATCGCATTAATAAGGCGCTTTATCCCAAATATTTTGGCTCAAAGCGCCGCGAGCTAAACCCAACACGCACGCTCACGTGAATCAAACGCATTCTCTCACACACAGGACATAAACGTATTACAATCACGTGGTGCGAAGGGTCAGCTCAGCTATTTAAATTTCGGAATTTAGATATGCATTTATTTTTCAAACTTGGTGGGCTGAACATTTCCAAAGCAGAGGGGGAGGAAGCCGGAGTACCCGGAGAGAACCCCCGACGATCGGCCCGAATGAACGGTGCCACATACGAGAAGGAAAAATTCTTTGCCCCGAGTGGGGCTCGAACCCCTGACCTCTCGCATTGGTGACAAGTCTCTTAACCACTAGACCACCGACCGCCCCGCAGTATACTTCAGCAGTATGTTGATGGTTTTATTTTAGAGGCCTTGCCCCAAGACTTTACAACACTCGAAGTTATGATTGTTTTTTGTTTTTGTTTTTTTCTTATTTTTTAGTTTGTGGCTTGTGGTTGGTTTGTTCATCAAATTTATGGTCGTTGTTTGTGTTTCAGCGTTTGGAGGAGAGAAATGGAGGTTGAACGTGCTGATGACTGCGTTTCTGTGCCCAGGGTAAGTGCAGAGATAGATTTGAGTGGTACAGGACTGTAACTGTACACGTCTCTCTAAATTGAAAGAAAATTTTAAAGCTTAATGCTAACAATAGCGAAAACCATCACACCACACAGCTCTGCTTTGTAATGTCTCAGTAGCTGTCCACATGAGATACACCATCCTTTGCTTTGAGAAAGTGGATTTGTTGAATTGAGAGATAATAATAATAATAATAATGGGTATTTAAGGGACACCCTCCCTCCCGCAGGAGCTCATCTGCAGCATTTTAGAGTTGATGCGCCCTCACTCACACAGAAACACATGCAACATTCCTCCACACATACATTTAACTACAAACACATAATGTGCAGCATCGTATATGGCCTCCACTGCCCCCCCCCACACACACACACACACACACACACACACACTACACTACACTACACTACACTACACTACACACACACACACACACACACACACACACACACACACACACACACACCACCAGCAAGACAATGATGTTGCAACAGCTGTTGGTTAAGGGCAGTGAAGAGGGTGGTTTTCAGATGTTGCGTGAAGGATGCTTTTGTGTCTGCATGTCTGATTTTTTGCTGGGAGATCATTTTAACAAGTCGGACCCTGGTATGAAGAACTGCGCTGACCAAAGGTCTTTGTTCTGACATGCGGCATACGGAGATATCACATCTGTAGTAGTGCTGCATCCATCACTAGATCTTACGCTTCTTGACTCTCCTTGAATTTGAAGAAACATTTTCAAGGGATCTTGAAACTTCTGGAATTGATTTACCCTCCTTGAAGATAAAAGAAAACCACCAGGCGTTTTTAGAGCAGTATTTAGAGCAATGCTGAAATGCTTGAAACAGACGTAGTCTCCCTTGAAGCAAGGAACTTGTGTCAAACTTGTATCTCTTAGACAACTGATTATCTCTTTCGACAATCTCTGCTATGAGTTATTTTCTTTTGGTGGTTAACGCGTGCGATTTACACTCAGACAAATGCAGTACACCCAACATTGACTCTCAACATATAAATTTTGTATTTCAGGTGAAGTTATATTTATTTATGAACGTATCACGGGGCAGTGAGGGACCCTGCAGCTTGTATTTTCCTTGAAAGCTCCTAGAAAACTCTGTGAAAACTCCTTGAATTTTGTTATGAATTTTTAGTAAGCACCCCATTAATTAAATAAAGCAACAACAACAATATCTGTGGTGATTTATACTCCCCCCCCCCCCCCCCAAAAAAAAAAAAAAAAATCTCTGTGTCTTTATTTTGACAGAGTGGTCTTTGTCATCTTCTTTTGGCTGAACCTTGTGCTGTGGAGCAAAGGATCGAGCGCAGCTGTCCCATGCAGCACTTTGATTGCCCTGCTCGCCCTGTGGCTCGGCATCTCTGTGCCACTCACATTTATCGGTGGTTATTTTGGATTCCGCAAACCGGTATGTTTGGATAGTGGGGAAAACAATCTGAAAGTTTTACAGAAACATTGGTACTGTGTACCACTTTTCTGTCTGAGGGAAATTTGTTTATTATACCCTGTCTAAATTCTGTTTTGTGTGTGTGTGTGTGTGGGGGGGGGGGGGGGGGGGGGTAAAATAGCAGCATTCCAGGTTTAAGTGTCATGTTCATATATTATTTTAACTTGGTCTTAGGTGCTAGGAGGAACAAGCAAATGTTAAATTGCTAAAATTTGTTTTGGGCTTTCAGTGATCGCGTTAACCGGTAATTACTGGTAAAATACCGTTTGCAAAACCAGAATACCGGAAAAATTTGGAGCTGCCGGTCCCAGGGACCGGTTGTAATTTGCTGGGACCGGTAAACATTGGCCTCTGATAGGGGCGGGGGGGAGGGGGGTGGGGTCCCAGCTTCAGCGAACGTTAATCACTGTCACAGTAGTTTGATCCCCACTGGCCAGGGCTTCTTTGTTCTTGCAATGGACTCGCTGCTATCTTTACCTCTCATACCAATACAGTGTTGCGACACTGTGATTGTGTTTATGTCGATTTGCAGTGTAATTCAGTTATTCTTATCACTGGTTTTAATTCTCGTGGGACCGGTTCTGACACAGGTTGTAGAGTGACAGTGTGGGCTAGTCGCTGATGGGACCGGTTTTCAAAATTCCTAGCGTGATCACTGGCTTTGTAGCTTTGCCCCTGCACCCCATCTTGGCCTAGTCACACAGGTTGTACCCCATCCTGACTGGTTCCAAATTTTAGTGTCACCCATGAATCATTCCTCAGTGCTTTGCGGCTGTCCTTGCACTGTCAGTTGTGTAATTTGCAGCCCATTGAGCACCCGGTGTGCACTAACACGGTCCCCCGGCAGATCCCTCACCAGTCGCTGTGCAGACGGCCCCTGCCTGGCATTGTGATGGGTGGAATCCTGCCCTTTGGCTGCATCTTCATCCAGATTTTCTTCATCCTCAACAGCATCTGGTCAGTGTGCGTGCGTGTGTCTGTGTTCAAGTGTGTGTGCGTGTGTATGTGTGTGTGTGTGTTCCAGTATTCCTGTGGATGTGACTGTGTATGTCTGTGTGCGTGTGGGTGTGTCAGTGCGTGGATGTGCCCCCGTGCGTGAGTGTGCAGCTGTTTTGTTCCAGAAAAACATTTATTAATATTAGGAAGTGGCTAAAAAGTGCAAACAGACAACACCTCTAAATTGTCCTGTTGTCTGCGGTGATGTAACAGAAGGGGAAAAAAAATTACTAGCGTTTTTGTTCATCATTTTAAGGTACAGGGAAACAACCCATCAACATCCAGAACTAACTTGTAAACATGCAAACAGTTTAGATATTACTTCCCCTTTTGCAGGGTATGTTGGAAGAATTTTGTAGATGTACATGTACTGAAGGCTGTTCTTAGTCTAGAAAAAATATTTGCCAGAGGGTACTTGCTTAGGAGTCTCGTTTACTTCTTCGCAAAATCTGTGTTCAGTAGGATAATAACAGCCTTGACAGTCGTTAGCGTTTGAAACGACTACACACGTGAGTTGATAAAGGCTCAAGTTTGCCGCTTCAGTTGATTTTAAAGACCAGGCACTGGAATTTCCCTCTGAGCATCAAAATAAATTGTATTGCATGTGTGTGTGTGTGTGTGTGTATGTGTGTGTCTGTGTGTGTGTGTGTGTGTGTGTGTGTGTGTGATTGTACTGCCTTCCTATATTCAGAGTTTGGATGTTGCAGGTACCACCAGATATACCACATGTTTGGCTGTCTGTTCCTGGCCTCCATCATCTTCATCATTACCTGCTCTGAGGTCACCATCCTGCTGTGCCACCGCCACCTGTGTGCAGAGGTGACTGACTTTTTTTCTTTTTTTTTTAACTTTTAAATTCACTACATGTCCAGGGTGTGAGAGAATGCATGTGATTCACATGAGCATGTGTATTGGGTCTGGTTCACTGCGCTTTGAGCCAATTCAAGAAATTGGGTAAAACGCCTCCGCAGTACACATTTATTATTATTAGTTTGTGTGTGTGTGTGTGTGTTTGCACTGGTAGCGGAGGCAGGTCGTACGTGCAAGATCCCCCCCCCCCCACCTCATCTTCACACACACACACACACACACACACACACACACCCCGCCCCCCCCC
>JACVVK020000280.1:887500-914481 GCA_018292915.2 Batillaria attramentaria | reverse complement strand
CGCTTTTTCCTTTTTAAAAATATTTGGTTGGTTGGTTGGTTGGTTGGTTGGTTGGTTGTCTTGGAATCTTTGCAGTTAAGCAAACATTGTAAAATTCAGCAACGTCTTTAGTGCAATTTTAATTTTTTTTTGTTCTTTCTCTTTGTCTTTCTTTCTCTCTTTCTTTCTTTCTTTCTTACTGTCTTTGCGCCGTGCCTTAGCATCTTTTGAATTATGTGAATATGTAAAATGCAGCAATGTGTATTTCTGCCATCTTCATTTTCCTTCTTTCTTTCTTTCTTTCTTTCTTTCTTTCTCTCTGTCTGTCTGTCTGTCCGTCTGTCTCTATGTCTGTTTGTATGTCTGTCTGTCCTTTTTTCATTCTATCTTTCTTTCCGTCTGTCTGTCTGTCTGTTCGTATTTCTGTCTTACTTTCATTCTATCTTTCTGTCTGTCTGTCTGTCCGTTTGTATGTCTTTCTTTCTTTCTTTCTTTCATTCTATCTTTCTGTCTGTTTGTATGTCTTTTTTTTTCATCCTATCTTTCTTTCTTTCTGTCTGTCTGACTTTTTGTCTGTCTGTCTGTCTGTCTGTCTGTCTGTCTGTATTTCTTTCTTTAATTCTATCTTTCTTTCTTTTAGTCTGTCTGTCTGTCAGTATGTCTGTCTTTATTTTTTTCCTTCTTTCAATTCAATGTGTCTTAGCATCTTGCATGTATTAAACTGAGTAAACGTGTAAAATTTAGCAGTATTTCCCAGTCCCTTAGACACTTAAGCAACAATGGTTTGTTGAGACGCACAAACTGTATGTATTCTGCTTCTCGTATGCAAAACAAGTATTTTCACGTATTTGCATCATCGCCCGCAAGTAGACCGAATCGTCCAAATTTAGCTTAATTCGCAAACACTGAAAACAAAATGCATGCACGATTTATTTTCACACGGACAACCGATACCTCAGCATCTGGACTTAGTCCCTCCTGTCCCACCAGAAAGGCTGTCATTTGTTTGCCCATCCACACATCATGTCCGGGAACACACCACTCCTAAGCTCCACCTACGACGTTGACATATGATGAGCGAATCAGATAAAAGGTGGTGGGATTTATAACTTCACTGCCAGAACACACCACCTCTCTGGTCGAAAGCCTGTTAAGAACAAGGGGTTTCTGATTTGGAAACAAAAAAATCCAGGCAAGCAGGTTTTGAGAGACTAAAAGTTTTCGCGATGTTTGGAGACCGTCTGTTCGTCATTTTCGGTTTATGGTTGTGTGGCGTGACAGGTAAGTGTGACGTACGGTAGTCAAAAGGCTGCCTGCACGAATAATGTGATGTGATTTTTAGTGTTGTGACCCCGCCATGTATTGCTGCATGCGGGTTTTGTTGTTGTTTGGGTTTTTTTATGTTTTGTTGATGCTGCTGTTGTTCTTGTTCTTGTTTTTGGTCGCCGTTTGCCTAGAAACAGAACTTTGGGCGCTTCCATACGCTGCTGAAACATTTGTTGTAGTTGTACATTAATTTTTTTATGATTGGATTGATGCAAATTGTCTTTACTAAGAACTTCTAAATACTTTCTGGGCTGAAATTACGTTGCTAAATCTTCTTTTTTTTTTTCGTTTTTTAAAAGTCTTTGAATTTGTTTTGTTTTTTTCTTCAGTGTGTCAGTCAGTGAGTCCGCCAATCTGTGGACAAGTGTGTGCCATCTACTGTCCCAATGGAAATGTGCTTGACCAAAATGGATGTCCCACGTGCGCATGCAAGCCAGACACAACACAATGTGAGTGTTGAGTTTTCTCTCTGTCTTGCATATCTATAGTATTCCCTGTCACGTGTGTAGCTGTTATTGCCTTGCTTACCATATTTCGTACCGCGACCGAGTATCCCACGTCAGTGTTTGACTCTTTTTCGGTTTTGGCCTTGTATGCCAAATCAGGCAAGATTAACGGTTCTTACTGCAGCAAACACGAGTATGAATTGTTTTGTTGTTGTTGTTGTTGTTGTTGTTGTTTTCTACTTTATTTCGGGAAAGTCGGGCTGCTTCCCCCGGGGGAAGCGCGTCGCCGCGGTGCAGCGCCACCCAATACCTATCCGATATTTTTTACAATTTTCCTGGGGGAGGAAAGCCGGATAACCCGGAGAGAAACCCCTGTTGAGCAGCCCGGCAGCCAGGAAAAACCGGTATCACATATCACAAGCTCGACCTGGGCTCGAACCCACGCTTCATCGCCGTGACATTGGTGACGGCCGTTCAGCAGCGCAGCGGCTAAATCCGACGCGCTACCTATTAGACCACCGCTCACCCCAGACCCTGTTGTTGTTGTTGATTAGTTGATTGGTGTGACGGCTGGTTGACTGGTTGGCCTGCTTTCGTTTGGTATCGTTGTTTCTTTGTTCCTTTGTAAAGGGACAGGGATCTTTGTTCTAAAACGAGGTGGCGGTAGCAATTCTTTGTTCTCTCCTTCTCTCTCTCTCTCTCTCTCTCTCTCTCTCTCTCTCTCTCTCTCTCTACTGTTTTGTTTGTCTTTTGCTTGGTTTGTTTGTTGTTGTTGTTTTTTCTGTCTTTTTTTTTCGGGGGGGGGGGGGGGGGTCTCTTGTCTCTTCCTTTGTTCTACATTTTCATTTTGTAGTCTAGCAACGGCAAATTATAAACTGGCTCGTGTGCTACAATTTCTACCGTTGAAAAATAAAGTTTCATTGTCAATCTCTCTCTCTCTCTCTCTCTCTCTCTCTCTCTCTCTCTCTCTCTCTCTCTCCGCCCCCTTTCTCTGACGTCTGCTCAATCCTCATTAATTATTTCAAGAGTGCTTGCCGCACCTGCGCTGCTTGAAATTCCACTTTGCTGCATGTGTGCTGCAGGTGTTTAACCTGAAAAAAAACTCTTGTGCATAAATATGCAGCGCTTTCAAGCATTTTCAACATTTTTTTTTCAAACGGTTTAACCATTTTAAGCGTGTTTGTCACACATACTCAAACACACGCCAGAGACAGAAGTGCCGGCTGTGGTAATATACTTATCATGGTTTTGGATGTAAATGAATTCACTCGTTTTGTCCACTTCACTTTCAGTCTAGTCTAATTAAGAGCAAAGTAAACACTTTGGGGTGTCCTTCGCGCGGACTTTTGAATATCTGCAATGTTGGTTAGAAAAGGCGCAGGGGGATTTTGTGGGGGGCGGGGGTGGGGGGGGGGGCATAACTAGAAGAAATACCAGTTTAGATATGTCCCTGACGAGGGCGTGCACATAATGTGTACGGAGCAATCACGAATGTCTTTCGCGGGTTTTGTTTCTGTTTGCTTGTTTGTTTGTGGGGGGGGGGGGTGTTGTTGTTGTTGTTGTTGTTTTTTTGTGTGTGTTTTTTTTTTTTTTTTTTTTTTTGGGGGGGGGGGGCCGTTTGTTTTGGTTTTTGGTTTTGTTTGTTTGTTCAGCTGGGGTTGTTGTTGTTGGGTTTGTTTTTTATTTGTTTTTGTTTCTTTTTGTTTGTTTCTTTCTTTCTTTGATCTTTTTGGGGTTTGGCTTTGTTTTGTTGTTTTTTGGGTTGTTTTTTTTTTGTTTGTTTTTTTTTTTGGGGGGGTCGTCTTCTGGGGTGTTATTGTTGTTGTTTTGTTTGTTTGTTTGTTTGTTTGTTTGTTTTTGTTGTTGTTGTTGTTTTGTTTGTTTGTTCTTGTTGTTGTTGTTTTTGGTTTTGTTGTTGTTGTTGTCGTTGTAGGTTGGTTTTTTTGTTTGTTTGTTGTTGTTTTTTTTAAGGGGGGGGGGGTTTGTTTTCTTTCTTTCTTTCTTTCTTTCTTTCTTCCTTTCTTTCTTTCTTCTTCTTCTTTTTTTTGGGGGGGTGGTGGGGTTGGGGGGAGGGTGGTGGTGTTGATGGTGTAGGTGATGGTGGTGTGTGGGGGGGTGTTGTTGTCTGTTTGTTTTCAAAACTAATGGTGTAAATTCTCCACTTGATTTGTCACGTCTACATGTTCTGGTGCGCGCGTGCGCGCGCGCACGCACACACACACACACACACACACACACACACACACACACACACACACACACACACACACACACACACACACACACACACACACACAAAAGAAAAGAAGAAAGAAAGAAAAAAAAACCCGCAAAACTTCAATCTAATTGTCCTTTTCCAGTGTGTCCTTTATGTTTTAACTACTGTCCCAACGGACGGGAGCTGCGTTCTGACGGCTGTCCGTCGTGCACGTGCAAGCAAGCTCCCCAGCCTGTCCCTAGCTCGTGTGGGAGAGTGTTGTGTCGCAACTTCTGCTTCAACGGTAGAGCTTTGGACGATCAGGGATGTGAAACTTGCAACTGCAGATCAAGTAGGTTTCTTTTTGTCTTAAAGATATTGTTGTGGAAAATGTGTAACACGTTGTTCATGATAATTATTCAGTTTCGTAAGTACAGACAGGAAAATGATAATATCGATAATAATGATAACAATGATAATAATGATAATAATAAATGAATAAATGAATGATAAAGAAAGAACCAAACAGGATCCATTAACTTGGAAGTGGTGGTGGATCTAACGGTTTCCGTACACGTCGACAGAAATGGATCCATTCTCTCTCTCTCTCTCTCTCTCTCTCTCTCTCTACCTCCCTCCCTCCCCTTTCCTGTCCATAAGACTGTTGTATCCGCGAATAACCAATCAGCAGTAGTGTTTGCGTCATGTAATCCAGAAAGCCAATCGCTGACAAGGACACATTCTCCATTGCCAAAGTGCACACTTTGTCCAGTTGATTGGGACTTATCCCGGAACGTGGCACCCAAGAACACCCTAATACCTTGACAAAAAAAACGGGAATTGTGAAGTCAAGGGATTTACCACGTAAGATCGATACGTGACTGGATCCTAAATCAAGGCCTCTGCAGATCCTTTTGCTTTTTATGTTTTGTGTGAGTGACTGTGATAATTGACCCGACACCACACATTCCTAGGTTTTAGTGTTTTATCCAATGAAACACATGGCAATAAATTATTATTCTTATTATTATTATCATCACCCTTTGTTCCCCTTTTGTTTTGGGGAGCTGGGGTGGTCGAATGGTAGAGCGTTGGATTTCTAATGCTCGGGTCGCGAGTTCGATCCCGGCTGGGGCCAAATATTTGTGCTGGCTTTTTCATCGTTGTCCCGTCTTTGATATCACCCTATGTGGTGGAAAAGGACGTTAAACCCCCAAACAGCCACCCACCCACCGCCTTTTGTTTGGGGGGGGGGGGGGGAGCCGGGGTGGTCGAATGGTAGAGCGTTGGATTTCTAATGCTCGGGTCGCGAGTTCGATCCCGGCTGGGGCCAAATATTTGTGCTGGCTTTTTCATCGTTGTCCCGTCTTTGATATCACCCTATGTGGTGGAAAAGGACGTTAAACCCCCAAACAGCCACCCACCCACCGCCTTTTGTTTGGGGGGGGGGGGGGGGAGCCGGGGTGGTCGAATGGTTAGAGCGTTGGATTTCTAATGCTCGGGTCGCGAGTTCGATCCCGGCTGGGGCCAAATATTTGTGCTGGCTTTTTCATCGTTGTCCCGTCTTTGATATCACCCTATGTGGTGGAAAAGGACGTTAAACCCCCAAACAGCCACCCACCCACCGCCTTTTGTTTGGGGGGGGGGGGGGGAGCCGAGGTGGCCGAATGGTAGAGCGTTGGACTTCTAATGCTCGGGTCGTGAGTTCGTATTCCGGCTGGGGCCAAATATTTGTTCTGGCTTTTTCATCGTTGACCTGTCTTTGATATCACCCGTGTGTGGTGGAAAAGGACGTTAAACTCCCAAACACCCACCCACCCCAGCCAGCCACCCACCCTCCCCTTTTGTGGGCTCCCATCTCATGTATTATGGATTTACCGCCGAGCACGACCAAAGTCTATCAAGCAGACAGTATACACGGATGGCTACTAAACAGGACAGGCCAGTTTCCGGAACGTGGCACTCCAGAAAACCAAAATACCGGAACAAAAATGGGAACTGAGAAGTCTCAGAATTTGCCACGAGAGACATAATATACCATGGATCTATCGGCGTGTACGACCAAAGCCTAAGTAGACAGTATGCATGGATGGGTGCAGGACAGGATAGGTCAATTTCTATCCGCGTGTTGGGCGGGCTTCGCACGGCAGATAATCAGGATAATCAGGATAATTTTTGTATATGTTTTCAGCTTCTCTGACTATCAGCACATTATCCCCATCCCCTCAGTGCGGACGTGTGTTGTGTAGGAACTTCTGTTTCAACGGACGAACTCTGGACAGCCAAGGATGTGAAACATGCGTGTGTAAAACTACCGGTAAGTATCCACTGCAGCAGTCCGATTCATCTGACTCAGGACTCCTGAGTCAGACTCCTGCATTCACAAAGTATGTACTGGGCATTGTGGCGGCGGGGATATTTGAATGTGTGTCGGTTGGGTGGCAGCTGGGGTTGGAATCAAAGGTGTGACAACTGTAAGATCATACCGTGACACTTGCCACCGTTAGAAATCCCGAACGAAGTCGCTGTACGTCTTCTGTGTCGCCTGACAGGTCCGCGCAAAGATTGAAATTATAGGTATGGGAGATTCGAGACAACGAAACGGGACTGTACTGCGCCACGGACAGAAGATCTCCAACCGTGTTTAGTGTGCTCGTTAGAGTTTGTAGTATACGAACTACCGCTGCAGGTGCCGTGAACCACTGAGCTATCGGTGAACCCACAGACCTTTGTCTTTCTTGGACGGTGTTGAAAGTTTGAGCTATCCCGAAAAAAAATGTTCGTTTTTTAGCTATCGCTAGTCAGCAGCAGTTCCTTTAGGGATAGATAAGTCAGACAAAGTTCCAACTAGGATTACGAGTTTTTCGCCTCCGTCGTTCTCTAAAGATTTCCCCCTTATACTCTATAGCTTACTTATTGCGTACGAATTTAGTTTATGTAGTCATTTCTAGCGATACATTCGGTGCTGCTTCTGTCTCATTGATACTGGTTCCTACTTTATTCATTTTTTTATATACTGTTTTCAGATTTGAGCCGCCCAGCCCAGATCAGTAAGTATACTTACGATTTGTCTTTCTGTCTCTCTTCCTCAAAAGGTCTGTGCTGGTCTTTTCCTCGTTGCCCCGTCTTTGATACCGCCGGTATTCAGTGGAAAGGGTCCTTAACCCCCTCCAAATAACCCACCAATTGTGAATGTGAAACATGCACACCGCGACACACAGGCAGCATAAAGCAGGCAGCATAAGAACAAATGTCACACACCGAGAAACAAAAGCAGAATACTCGTAGGAAACAGCTTACGACGATTATTTGAAGTTGGCCTTGGTCATGGCAGCACAGGGTGACCCCTACCACTGTTATAATAATAATAATAATAACACTAATACTAATACACTGCAGTATATTAATAATAATAATAATAATAATAATGAGTATTATATAGGCGCTTTATCCAATTTCATGAATCGGCTCAAAGCGCCGCGAACCAGTGAACCCAACACGCACGCTCACGTGAATCACACGCATTCTCTCTCACACTGGACATAAACACATTACAATCACTGACGTGGTGCGAAAGGTCAGCTCAGCTATTTAAATTTCGGAATTTAGAATTGCATTTATTTTTTTAATTTTGGTGGGCTGAACATTTCCAAAGCAGAAGGGGGGGGGGGGAGGAAGCCGGAGTACCCGGAGAGAACCCCCGACGATCGGCGCCACATACGAGAAGGAAAAATTTTTTGCGTCGAGTGGGACTCGAACCCCTGACCTCTCGCATTGATGACATTATGGGTTGTTTGTTTGTTTGTTTGTTTTTGTATTGCCATGTGAAATGCCATGGGTGACTTCTTTCGGGTGAACGGGTCACATTTTCTCATGTGGATAATTATAAATATGGGTAAATGTGGGTAAAATAGTTGATAATCTGTTGTTGATAAATTACGTAATCAGGCAAGCAACAATCAGTCAGTCACCCAACCAGTAACTGAAGCGTTCGATCGATTTGTTAATAGGAAAACCATTCAGCCAATCAAACTGTCCGTTACAAATGCAGGTTGTCCCCTCGGCCTCTGCCGCAATTATTGCCCCAACGGGAGAGACTCCTGCCGAACGGCTGCCCCAGCTGCAGATGCAGGGGATCTCCTGCTACTACTCCTGCCAGTAAACAGTGCGCTCCCTTGCTCTGCAGCAATTACTGCCCCACAGGACGGAAACAGGACGCACAAGGCTGCGATACGTGCAAATGCAACACATCCTGTAAGGAACAGAGCATCAAGTAAAATCAGAGCTTATCCCCCACCTTAAAGATCTAAGCTCCCAACAAAAAGCTTTCCGAAGTGTGAAAATTTTTTTTACAGTCGACCGTGCAAGCACAGTCAACTCTCTCACAGTTGCAGAGTTTCCAGCGTCCCTGAAACCCCAAAAAGCCAAGGGCAGCCTGATTTCACAGCTCAGTTTGCGTTTTGACACTGAGCGAGAAAGATCGTGCAGCACTCAACATCCCGGCGCTGGACACTGTAGCGATGTGTCTCGCTCACTGACTAAACTACTAATGTCACGGCAAAGTCGTGCTCTGGTTTTTAAGGGTCCCCGAAGCGCTGAAAACTCTGCAGCTGTGACAGAGTTGACTGTGCTTGCACGGTCGACTCTGTAAAAATTTTTTCACACTTCGGAAAGCTTTTTGTTGGGAGCTTAGATCCTTAAACATACTCATGCTACCATTTTTAGGGTCATATTTCTGGGTTGTTTTTGGTGGTGTCTAACATCACACCACAATGACACATACACAAATACATGCGCAGAAGGCTTGTGTTCAACCCAGTGACTGAAGTAAAAAAAAAAAAAAGTAAAACCCGCAGTAGCCGGCAGGATTATTGTAACACGAATAGACCAGGGCCCGCATGTAAAAGTCGGGGTTAGGGAGTTTATCCCTGGGTTAGAGTCTAACCTCGAACTAAACTAGCTCTAGGGTTATTTTTTTTTTTTTTTTAATCAGGAAGCGGGTCCATTCCAGCAAGGTGCCTATGCCGTTATAGAAGGAGTTTTGTCTTTCTTTCTTCGCTTCCTTTTTTATTTTATTTTGTTCGGGGGTTTCTTTTGTCCTTGTCTGGGTTAAGCCCGCAGCCGTGGGATAAATTAAGAGTTTTGCATACGGGCCCTGAACTCCAGAGTGCAGTCCCCTTTCACTGAGCAGCCGACACACATTTCTCTCTTGTGATTGTCCCCCCTTCAATGTTTCACCAAACAGTCGACAAGGGAAACATGGCGGACGTTATTTTCAGACTGCTGAGTTTTCCTCGTTTTAACGGCCATCAAACGTCAGCGTGTTTCATACACAGGTCTACTAATCTCTAAGATAGATTACTGATTTGGCGAGCACAGGCGTAGTAACAAGGCAGACAATTTTTTTGTACAAAGCCAGGGGAGCCGGGATAGCCGAACGGTAGAGCGTTGGACTCTCAATGCTCGGGTCGTGAGTTCGAATCCCGGCTGGGGCCAAATATTTGTTCTGGCCTTATTCTCGTTGCCCCGTCTTTGATATCACCCTTACGTGGTTGAAAAGGACGTTAAACTCCCAAACACCCACCCCACCCTTATACAAAGCCTAGTAATGGTAGCATTAGTAACGCATTCCGTACCGCGCACGAATATCCCACGTACGTTTTTGACTCTTTATCGGTTTGGGCCATGTATACGGAAATCAGGCAAGACAAACGGTTCCTTAACGGTTCTTACTGCAGCAAACATGAGTATAGTCAAAGTGCAACACTCCCACTAAGCCGGTGCAGACATTATATATATATATATATATATATATATATATAACTAGAAAATACACTCCTTGAAAACTGTGACCAACTATTATTATTAAGAAAACATGGATCCCAAATTTTCGGGCCCTCCGCGGGGCCTTCATCAGGGGAATACGAAATACTGATTAGTCAATATTGAAATATTGACCCGCGGAGGGCCCGAAAATTTGGGATCCATGTTTTCTTAATAATAATAGTTGTTCACAGTTTTCAAGGAGTGTATTTTCTAGTTATTCAACGTGGATTCATCCATTTCTAAACTCTTTCGGGGATGTGTGGAGCCAGCATGACTTTGTTCGTTTTGTAAAGTCAGTATATATATATATATATATATATATATATATATATATATATTTTTTTTTTTTTTTTTTTTGTGAGGCCACTGGTGCACAACCTCAAACGTACATGGCAGGAACTGATTTTAGTTGGTTGTTGTTGTTGTTGTTGTTGTTGTTGTTGTTTTGTTTTGTTTGGTTTTTTTTTCTTCACCCTGCAGTAAGAATAAACATTATGACTCGACCGTAGCCCAGCACCCCCAACCCCAAAATCGGATTGTTTCAGCCAACTCGAGTCAAAATTCGCGTACAGACTCTTCTTCGGAGCCTGTCTCACCTTCCCGTGCACACGCATGTGTAGGTGACACAAAACCAGAAAAAGCTAGCACGTACAATGTTTTGGCTCCGCGCAGCAGGGATTCGAACTCAGGACATGAGCATTGGAAATCTGACACTCTGGCAGCTCGGCTCCCTTGTATTCCCCCGGGAAAGCAGCGAAAGTGTTGTGTGTGGGGGGGGGGGAGGGGGGAGGGAGCAAACAAACAAAAAACATGTATATCAACATCAATACCAATGCAAGTGTGTTGATGTTATGTATGTAATTCAGCAGATTCGTGTACCCCTATCGGGGATCAGGAATAAACCAACTTGACTTGACTTTGACTTGCAAATACTAGTAACAATTAAGTCACCTAACCTGAACGGGTGCTTGGAGTTGCCGGTTGAAAAAGATGGGCTAAGCCCACTGGTCAAACTGCATATTAATTTTTACATAATTTATGTGGTATCTGTTGCAGTCCCGGATATCGTGCCCTTCTCTGGATGTCCAGCCATCCGCTGCGGCAACTTTTGTCCACTCGGCACAGTCCGTGATAGTCGGGGGTGTGATACGTGCCAATGTAGAACGGGTAAGTTCCCAGGCGGATAATTATAGTTCTTGCGTAGGTTATTGGATTAACATGCTCTATTAGCAGTATTCGTGTCCAGCCTCTTCCCTCGGTACAGTCCGCAGCAGTTGAAAAATGACTTTTTTAAAAAGAAAATCGTGATAATAAGATTATTACGATAGTGGAGTACTGCTAAACTCTAGCTGCATGCCAGGGGAAAGAATTTTCGTGTGAGCGGATCCCGGCAGGATGAGTTCTTTCCCTTGTGCTGTTGCCAACTGCCGTAGTTTTAACGCGTTATTTCCGAGGCAATGTGTGTGTGTGTGTGTGTGTGTGTGTGTGTGTGTGTGTGTGTGTGGTGTGTGTGTGTGTGTGTGTGTGTGTGCGGGGGGGGGGGGGGAGGGGGGTAGGGGGAATACAGACAGAGAGACACAGACAGACAGAGACAGAGGAAGTAGTTTGAACTATGTAGCTCACGTCAAAAATTGAGTCAGTTCTAATTCCAGCTGTCTTGTTATTCCAATCATTGTACGTTCTCTAGGCACATACTGTAGACTACGTTTGATATACAATGAATAAAGTATACGAAACTGTATTTCGTAAATAGGAAACATGATTACGTACGTTTTGTTTTTCAGCCAACCGAGAGAAATTCCCCTGCCCCTCGCAGATCTGCTACCGACACTGTAACTTCGGAAGGAACAAGCCACCCAGTTGTAGCTGTAGCTGTAGAGTGCCAGTGGGCTAGGAAGTGACTTTAACACATTTCGTACCCAGAACGAGTGAGCCACGTTTTTCACCCCTTTTCGGTTTTTGCCTTGTATGCGAGGGTAAGATTAACTGCTTCTTAGCGGTTCTTACTGCAGCAAACATGAGTATAATCGAAGTGCAACACTCCCACTAAGACAAATGTAAAATCTATACAGACATAGATTAATTATGATTCGCAACCCCAGCCTTACTTTGATAGGAATTGGGTTAAAGTCTTCATCCCCAAATCTAAAATTTCTACAAAGCGTTCTTATGGCTTGGATTTTTTTTTTTTGGGGGGGGGGGGGGGGCAAAACAAAAAACACCAACTCATTGTGCAAAATTTGTTCCACCAGGTTTTTTTTTTTTTTTAATATAATCAGTTTTTAGCTAGAACATCAAATCCAGTCCAGTTCAGTGTGCACTTACTTAGTTCATGCTCCTTCTGCTCAGGTACAGTCAAATTTGAAGTATATGATGCAGGTTGATCGCTAATTTTGCAGCACACCATTTGCCCTATAGAACTTATGAAAACGAACGAATTCTGTGTAGATGATCGAATAAAGGAATACACCAGAGACATGTGATGTTACAATCTTTTATTTATTCTCTGACACAGTGCTCATAGTTACTTTAAGTCTTAAAATTCACTAAATTGTTCCGACATTTAATTTGTCTTTTTTTTTTCTTTTTTTTTAAAGAGAATGAATCGGTCACCAGCTGATGGAAATGTTCAGTGACAAGAAATAAATGTGTTTTACAAGTGCCACTCTTTGTCAGCCTGAGTCATGAAATCATTTTTGTTGCTGCTGTTGTCTGTGTCGTGTGTTGTTGTTGTTGTTGTTGTTGGTGGTGGTGGTGGTGGTGATTGTGGAGATGTTGTTGTTGTCCTGTTGTCGCTGCTGATAATTACTTACTTACTTAGGCCCGTCACTCCTCCCCCCCCCCCACCCCCACTGGGGTATAGGCCGCCTACAACAGTACGCCAGTCCTCTGTCCTGTTCCATTGTCTCCCAATTGTCTCCAGGTGTATCCCATCTTCCTGGTGTCTGCCTCTAGATCGCGTCGCCGGGGTGTTCCTCGGCCGTCCTCTCTTTCGCTTACCCTGGGGGTTCCATGTTACGGCCTGTGTGTCTGTCGTTGATAATGGCGTTGTCTTTTGTTAGTGATGTTTGTTGTTTATGTTATATTGTCGTTGTTGATGATGATGATGCTGTCTTCTGTTGTTGTGTTGTCTTTTGTTGTCTTGTCGTTGTTGATGATGTTGTTGTCTTTTGTCGTTTGTGTCGTCTTCTGTTGCTGCTGTTGTCTGTTGTTTTGGGTGTATTGTCGTTGTTGATGATTATGTCTTGCAGAACGATGTCATTAGAATCACATGGACTGTACATTCAGGTGATAACTGTAGGTCAGGTGACCCTACTATTCTAAAAAGTAGCAGGTATCCATAAGTGAGTTTCTGGTTAAATAAACAAAGTGTCTGATTAAATAAACAAAAGCATGCACAAAAGACAAAGGCTCAGTCTTAATGACTGGTACGCCCACAGATCGTTCTTGGCTGATTTCGGACAGCATCTCAAATGCTGGCACTGAGCCGAAAGCAGCGTCATCACTGACGCGGCCAATACAGTTTAGTATCAACAGTCGTAGAATTTGAATGTTCGACCGGCGTGAACAACTGAAGTGTAAATAACTTTGTATCGCACTAAAAGCTCTACTAATCATCAAGACAGAGTATTTCGAGCTTACAGACGCACTCACAAGCGAAACTACACCAAAACATAAGTTGGCGTAGTGAACATAAAACAATAACGCATGAAACACAATGGTAGGTCATCGACGACAAGCCGACAAAAAATAGACAGCTTAAATAGTTGGCCCCAGCCGGAATTCGAACTCACAACCCGAGCACTGGAAGTTTAACGGTCTACGGCCTTGACTCTCCCGGCCCCTTAAAGGTCTGCAATCTCAAGAAAAAGTCGAAAACATTGAGGGTTTTTTTTTTTTTTTTTTTTTTTAAACTGCCACTCCTGCGACTGTGGATAATGCAGGCAACTCTGTCACAGTTGCAGAGTTTTCAGCGCTTCGGAGACCCGTATAAACCAGAGCCTGAGTTTGCTGTGACTTCATTGTGCTTTTGGTCAGTGAGCAAGACACATCGCTACAGCATGTAGCGGGTGTTATGTGTTGCACGAGAAGACTCGCCACTGCGATCTCCTTCCCTGTCAAAACGCAGATCGAGCTGTGAAATCAGGCTGCCTTTGGCTTCCCGGGGGTGCTGAAAACTCTGTACCTGTGACAGAGTTGACTGCACATTTTGCCAAGTCGAATAGTTTGTGTTCTTTTTAAACACACAGCTTGTGGCTTTTTAATGAAATTGCAGACCTTTAACTAGGTGGGTGGGTGGGGGGTGGGTGTTTGAGGGTTTAACGTCCTTTTCCACCACATACGGGTGATATCAAAGACGGGGCAAAGGCGAAAAAAAAAAGCCTTTGGCCCCAGCCGGGATACGAACTCACGACCCGAGCACTAGAAGTCCAACACTCTTACCATTCGGCCACCCCGGCTCCCCTTTAACTAGGGGGAGTACACCTCCACCTCACACAGCGAAAGCATTCTAGTGTCTTTCTTCACGCGAACATAGCGGCCAACAATCGGCATGGGACACAACAGCGTTTCTGTGGCTCCCACGGCCATGCTGCCGTTGTGAAAGGCGCAGCGTTCTCCTTGAGCTGAGCCGTGGCGTCTGGGGTCCTGTTTGAACACGTCGATGTAGAAGTCCTTCAGCATGTTAGCTGCAATCAGAATACAGTAAACAGTGAGTTCGAGGAGACGTACATGTTTGATGAGAAAAAAAAATGAAAAAAAATCGAAAGAAAAGAAAAAGAAACCGCTATTAACATGGCGTCTGGGGTCCGCTATTAACATTATGGCGTCTGTCCGCTATTAACCGCTATTAACATGGCGTCTGGGGTCCTGTTTGAACACGTCGATGTAGAAGTTCTTCAGCCTGTTAGCTGCAATCAGACTACAGTAAAAGTTCGAGGAGACGTACACGTTTGATGAGAAAAAAAAATGAAAAAAAAAATCGAAAGAAAAGAAAAAGAAACCGCTAGTGACAATGTCTTTTGAGCATTTGAAATTTTTTCAATCAGAGTTGTCTCCCGTTTGCCCTCTAAACAGCTTCCTTTGAAACAATATTTTATGTTTGGCTGGTTGATCGATTTTAAAAAAAAGTTTTGCTGTACGTGTTGTTTCTGTGTTGTTGTTGTTGGTGGTGGTCTTGTTGTTGGTGGTGGTGGTAGTAGTGGTAGCGGTAAAAACGAGCTTTACTTACTTCACATAGATTATCAGAAACACTCGAACACTCAAAAGTAAAACTTACTCTCGCACGCGCACACACACACACACACACACACACACACACACACACACACACACACACACACACACACACACACACACACACACACACACACAAAACCTGCAGCTGGCGAACAGTTTCAAAGGAAAGACTTCTAATTTCATACCACAACAATCTCCACGAGCGGTGACAGCCACGGCACTAATGGGATAGTTCTTTCCCAAGTCCACCATCCACCACGGGTGATCGTCAGTCCTGCCCCAGTTGCTCGGCTTCCGGTCAATGTTGTTCTCGGCTGTGTGCATGCAAAGCCAATGGCGCCAACCTTGACGACTACCGTCCACAGCACGGCCTGGCATTTCCCATATACCGTAATAGTTGGAGCTCTGACTGGCCGATTTGCGCAGGGCAACGTTCTTCATAGCTGTTCAGGAAGAATGAAACGGTTCTGATTATTATAAGACCTTGCTCCTATTAACTGGGTTTTACATGCTACCGTTGTTGTTGTTGTTGTTGTTGTTGTTGTTGCTGTTGTTGTTGTTGCTGTTGTTGTTGTTGCTGTTGTTGTTGGTTTTGGGGTTTTTTTTGGTGGCTGCCAGAACTCTTTGCCGGCTCCAGCGGTATTCCTCCCTGGTAATGGGTGGAATCCACGGAGGGCTCGGAAGCTCAGAAGCAATTTTTATTATGCATGATGATGGAGATGAGGATGATGGTAAGATGATGCTGGAGGTCCGTGTGGTTTGGGACTGCGGGACAGAGCCGCATTCCGCCCTTCCGGTCATAAATATCCCGGCATTCACCAGGCCCGGGAACTACGGCACCTGCGGTGCTGCCCGTGTAATCATCCACATCATAAGACGTGTCATACCAAGGGAAGCACCACCAAAGTCGCACCCGTGCAGTGAGTGAATCTCGGCTGTGTGGCAACAACCCCTCCTCATTGGGTCCATAGCACACCCGCTCTGGGTAGGAGCCGACCTAGGTAAGAAAAATCCCGCTTGCCTCGGCTGGGACTCGAACCCGGGTCTGCCGGTCCGTGGTCCGATGTGCTAACCACTACACTACGGGGGACGGTATGCTACCGTTTTTATGCTCACAGATCGCTCTGAGCTGTTTTCGTGCTATATAATAATAATAATAATAATAAATGGCAATTGTAGGGAGCATTTCTTTGGCATAAACTCAATGCGCCAATCACTCACCGACACTCACGCACATTTTACAAACAGTGGACAGACATACACTAGTAGAATAGAACTATTTGAACTGTTTGAACTTTGAACTAGTGAAACTAACTAGTTGCTGACACGGGAAATTACTGGAAGGCTTTACAAAAGAGGAACGTTTTAAGATTGCTCTTAAAAACAGACAGTGTGGGCGCATTTCTCAGACGTACTGGCAGGGAATTCCAAAAGGTTGGTGCAACAAAACTGAAAGAGCGCTCGCCAAAGGATTTCAGGTTGCGCTTAGGAATTTTGAGAAGCCTCTCGGTCGACGACCGTAGGGTTCGCGACGGTTGATAGGTGACGAGTGAAGCCGAAAGGTATGGTGGTATCATCACACCACTTAGTCACCTGGGTAGTAACAGCGTCTGTGATGCTGGCACTGAGCCAACAGGAGCGTACTCGATGACGTGGCGTACCAAACCGAGCGCTCCAGATGTGTAACAGCGATCGCGGAATTTAAATGTTCGGTTGCTGGCGCAAAGCGTAAACAACACTGTATCGCATTAAGAGCTGTACTACTACTACTACTAATAATAATACATAGCTCTTATATACCGCCCTTCTCCAACTTCAAGGACTCGCTGCGCATTAAAGCACACACACACACCACACACACACACACACACACACACACACACACACACACACACACACACACACACACAGCACGCACGCACGCACGCACGCACGCACGCACGCAAGCGCGCGCGCTGTTTACATCCCCTCGGCATACGTACAATTTGGCAGTGCAACGAACTCATGATGCACACAGACGGACTTAACAGAGGTTTAGCTATCAAAGGCTTGGCGAAAGAGATAGGTCTTCAGATGCGACTTAAACAGAGGCAGTGAGGTCTGAAGGCGGAGTTCGACTGGCAAGGAGTTCCAGACAGTCGGGGCTGAAAAGCTGAAAGAGCGCTCTCCGGCAGTTTTCATGTTACGCTTCGGAATTTTGAGAAGTTTATCGCTAGCGGGACGCAGGGTGCGCGACGGTTGATACTTACAGAGTAAGGGCGACGGTAGGGAGGAAGAGAACCTTCGAAGAAACTAATCATCAAGATTATTTAACTGAGTGAAAACTCGTCATGAGCTGGCTTGGCTAAGATGGAATCGGTCCGCTAAAAAAAATTAATAATTACTAAAACCTGTAAGGCTTTCTCGCTGGAGCCTGTGGGGTGGGTGGGTGTTTGGGAGTCTAACGTCCTTTTCCACCATGTAAGGGTGATATCAAAGACGGGGGCAACGAGAAAAAGGCCAGCACAAATATTTGGCCCCAGCCGGTATTCGAACTCAAGACCCGAGCATTGAGAGTCCAACGCTCTACCATTCGCTATCCCGGCTCCCCCTGGAAACTGTGTAGGGTATTTGATAAGGGTGGTAGGTGGGTAGGGTCTTTGGGGGTTTAACGTCCTTTTCCACCAAATAGGGTGATATCAAAGACGGGGCAACGATGAAAGGTATTTGATAAAAGACAAAATCAAATACAAGTACGAACATCTTTATTGAACACCTTGTTTTGTTGTCTTCTTTTTATTTTAGTCTGGCGAAGAAGGACCGTGATTAGCCGCGAAATAGTCTTTGTTGCTTGCGCGGCGTTAAGCCCTAAATAACTAACTAACTAGCTTTCGAGCCCTCCGTGGATTCCACAAATGGCCTGGGAGCAATACAACCCGAGCTGGCAAAGAGCTGAGGTAAAGAAAAAATATTAAATTGTATTTTTCTCAAAGAGCAAACATCCAGAAGTATACACTGACAAAGATTGGAAGCTTGCTCTTGCAGTTGCTCACATCCTTGTCTATTCTAAGAACCAAGGCCCTTTTTGAAATTTCAAGTGAATACAATTTGATAAGAGTTTTATAAAACATCAAGCAACAAAAAGAACCAGACCTTCCGCTTTCTTCAAAAGACCCAATTGGGATTGGGAACACGTATTTTTGCCTCCAGCTAAAAATTATGTTCATCCAGGAGACTGACCGCCCGACCCCCCCCCCCCCCCCCCCCCCCCCCCCCAAGTTCTGCTGATATGTTTGAAGATCAGGTTAGGCGTATGATAAACGGGAGACGTTTTTGTTCGAACAAACATGGAAAACAGCTTAAAACACCGTCTGTAAAAAAAATCATTAGGGCAAAGGCATGTTGTAGCCTCGTGTCGCACGAGAAACATGGGGATTCTTCGGACTGGAATGAAGTCCTTTTACTGCAAGTGTTCATCTGCATCAGGCCGGGTTGTGCATGTCAGTGTGTGTGTGTGTGTGTGTGTGTGTGTGTGTGTGTGTGTGTGTGTGTGTGCGTGTGTGTGTGTGTGCGTGTGTGTGTGTGTGTGTGTGTGTGTGTGTGTGTGTGTGTGTGTGTGTGTGTGTGTCAGTGCGTGCGTGCGCGCGAGTGTGTGTGTGTGTGTGTGTGTGTGTGTGTGTGTGTGTGTGTGTGTGTGTGTGTGTGTCAGTGTGTGTGTGTGTGTGTGTGTGTGTGTGTGTGTGTGTGTGTGTGTGTGTGTGTGTGTGTGTGTTGTGTGTGTGTGTGTGTGTAGCGCTATGAGTTGCTTTCCTGTAAGATTAAGCGCTAGGTAAGTACTATTCATTATTATTATTATTATAAAAACACTCCCGTGTGACATCAGCTTTATACAGTCTAAACCTGGAGTGTAATAACTTATGATATTTCCACAACGGCCTTCGCTCTCTACAACTGTCAGTGTATGCCCCTGATTCATCCTACTTGCGTCAAGTTGGCCTTCCAGCGGCGTGATCCGGGCTTCAAATAGTGTGAGAGATTCGAACTCCTTTCTCAGTCTGCGTGTTTGGGATTTATGCACTACGCTCAAGCTGATGATGTCCGTGAAACATTGAAGCCGGTCAGTTATCCTTTTGGCCAGCGGAGTGAGTGTTCCCTGACTCAAATCATGCTCCACCTGAGCCGCAAAGGCTTCACATTTGACTTCAGTAGCGCGAAGCTTAATATTGGTCTGCGTTTCAGTGCGTCGGGCCTTTATTCTCGTCTGGACGGCCCTCAGTCTTTCCTTCAGCTCGTAGCTCTTGGTGTCAAGCCTGACTTTCGCAGCTTCCAGTTTGGCGATCTCAGCTTCAACGAGTGCCAGCCGAGCCTCTGGCGAGTTGGCTGTGTCGCTGTTTCCCACTCCTGACAGAAACAAAATCAATCATCATTGTGACGCAATCACGTTTTAGTTTGGCGCTCTCATTGGTCAACGCATTAATAATTACTGGTCATCATTCCAAGATAATCACAAAGTCGATGATCACCAGCGTTTCAGTGAAACTTTAGCGTATGAATACAGTGCACGAAGACCACTGGCCTGATTAGCAGACGACAAGTCTGAACACGACTGTGTCTGAGTCTAGAGCCGGCTCTAAACTGGGCACTGCGGAGCGCCACAGTGCTGCCCACAGTTGTGACACAGTTGTGATTTTGGGAGTTTCTGCCGCTGTGGCGTCATCACAGCAACCTGGATTTCAAATAGCCACAACTGTGACTGTGGTTTCCACAACAGAATCTGATTGGCTTTACTACGTCACTCGGCGCGCAAACTGACATTGCGGACGTGCATCTTCAATCGGTTTGTCACCGAGCACAGCTGTGTTCAGTTTTTAGTTAGTAAAAACACCGAGCGCAACCACTGTGATGTGTACATGCGTGTTTCCCGCGCTGTACCCAGTTAAGAGCAGGCTTTACAGTTCGACTTGGCCAGCCTTTCGACAATCGTAGTGAGACGAACGTTTTAACAAAACGCTTGATCAAAAGACAAAAACAGAAAATTCAGAAGGCTTCGAAAGTTGAATGGCAAGCGGTGCACAACCGTTCCACATTGTCATCAACACAATCGGAAAATGTGTCGCAGATCTCGAAACACTTTGGCTTGAGTACACTAGCAATGCACTTACAGTTTTTCCGAACATCACCGTCACTGCAGCGCGCACACAAATCATTTTTTTTTTTTTTTTTTTTTGGGGGGGGGGATGTCCCAACTCTTTGCCAGTTCCAGTGGTGTTCCTCCCAGGTAATGGGTGGAATCCACGGAGGGCTCGGAAGCTGGGGCATTTTTATTATGCATGATGATGGAGATGAGGATGATGGTAAGATGATGTTGGAGGTCCGTGTGGTTTGGGATTGCGGGACAGGGCCGCATTCCGCCCTTCCTGTCATAAATATCCCGGCATTAACCAGTCCCGGGGACTACGGCACCTGCTGTGCCGGCCGTGTAATCATTCACATCATAGGACGTGTCATACCATGGTGAGCACCCTCAAAGTAGCACCCGTGAAGTGGGTGAATCTCGGCTGTGTGGCAACAGCCTCCCCATTGGGCCCATAGCACACCCGCTCTGGGTAGGAGCCGACCTAGGTAGGAAAAGTCTGGATTGCCTCGGCTGGGACTCGAACCCGAGTCTCCCGGTCTATGCTCCGAAGTGCTATCCACTACACTACGGGGGCCGGTACAAACCAAATACTGTCACTCCAGAGCAACACGAATCTCACTTTCAACATCGCACACCGCGTTGTCAATATTTAGCAAAAACAGCCCAACAAAACCAGGCATTCAAACGTTTCCGCTGTAGAGCTCTCGACCGGCCATGTCGTACATTCCAATGAACCATTGCGCACGCTTACGCCCAGAAACGAGTGCTCGTTGTTTGTTGTTGTTTTGTAGATTTTCTTTTACAAATTTGTAGACTCAAAGTATTTATGTTTGCCTTCTTAAGTGATTTTTGATCACTGAATAACGGAAAATACGCATCCACTTTGTCCCTAATTTGAGAAGTCCCACCACTAACTCTAATAGTTTAATTGATTCATCATCATCATCAAAATCATCATCATCATCGTCGTCGTCGTCCTCGTCGTCATCGTCGCCACCAGCACCAGCACCGCCAACATCATCATCATCATCATCAATTTGTATCATACAGGCACAGTTTCTCGAAAGAAAAAAAAAACAACAACAACAAAACTAGCACGAACGCTCACGTGAATCGCACGAAGGACAGAAGGGGGGTGGGTGGGTGTTTGGGGGTTTAACGTCCTTTTCCACCACATAGGGTGATATCAAAGACGGGGCAACGACGAAAAAGCCAGCACAAATATTTGGCCCCAGCCGGGAACGAACTCACGACCCGAGCATTAGAAGTCCAACGCTCTACCATTCGACTACGCCGGCTCCCCGAAGGACAGAAAACACCACAGTCACGTTGTGCGTAGGGTTAGCTCAGCTATGTAAGGAGCTACTTAATTATATAGACTGGCGCAAATTAGAAGAAAAAAATGGAAAAAAAAACCTTTTGAGGAGGCCCTTGAAGTGACGGGGAGGATCAATGGTAACAGTACAAGTTTAAAAATAGACCTTGGGGTTCACCCCTGACATAGTAGTGGCATCCTCAGAGCCAAACGATTTTTATACAGTTGGAGTTGCTTATCCAGAAAGCCTGTGCAGAACTTACTGAGTAATTCTCACCTGATCTCAGCAGCAACAGCAGTGCAGACCAGATGCATATGGTATTTGGCAGGAGTTTCATCGTTGTTGATTTCAATTCAGGCGAACCTTTGGTCGGTTTGCAATACTGACACGGAGAGCACTGAGTAAAATGTCGTGCCAGGGATCGAGAGTCCAAATCTCTCTCTCTCTCTCTCTCTCTCTCTCTGTCTGTGTGTGTGTGTGTGTGTGTGTGTGTGTGTGTGACACTCTGTATGTGTGACACTCTGTGTGTGTGCGCAGAGTGCGTGCGTGCGTGCGTGCGTGCGTGCGTGCGTGCGTGCGTGCGTGCGTGTGTGTGTGTGTGTGTGTGTGTGTGTGTGTGTGTGTGTGAGAGAGAGAGAGAGAGAGAGAGAGAGAGAGAGCACACTCGCTGCCCTAACATCATTCAGCACCGGAATGCCAGCCAACAAAATGGCCTCGGCGCATTTGAATTTTAAAAATATATAATGTCATGCACTTCATCACTCACTGGCTGTCTTCCGTAAGCGTCAAAAGATGGGTTGTTGCAAAGTACGCAAAAGAAAAGTATGTCAATTATGAAAGTGCGTCATTTCAAACATTTGGTCGGTGCATAGTTATTTTGAGGGTATCGCTTGGATCACGCAAAAAAAAAAAAAAAATGGCACAGAGAATTCTCTGCGAAGTATTAGCAAATGCACTTTTGAATGCCAGTATATGAGCACATGCTTTGAAATAAACGTATATCCTTCATAACGTCAAGCACTTTCAACGACCCCACGCATCATTTTCAGTGTGCAGAATTTTGAGGGGGTACAAAAGTCGCTAGTCGACCTACCAGAAAAAAGAGAATGTCGCAGAAAATGTATGTGACTAGAGCAGCAGAGGTAAGAGTCTGAATGCTTGTGGTATAAACAGCTTATATGATTAGTTCGAGTAATTAACCACGACAGAAACCACGAGATGTTTCAATTTTTTTTACCGTAGCTACCAAGCTGATCATGTAACCTCTGTTTCTTTCATACCCATAAAATATAACCTCTATTTATTTCATACCCATAAAATATAGCCTCTATTTCTTTCATAACCATAAAATATAACCTCTATTTCTTTCATACCCATAAAATATAACCTCTATTTCTTTCATACCCATAAAATAAAACCTCTATTTATTTCATACCCATAAAATATAACCTCTGTTTATTTCATACCAATAAAATATAACCTCTGTTTCATTCATACCCATAAAATATAACCTCTGTTTCTTTCATACCCATAAAATGTAACCTCTATTTATTTCATACCCATAAAATATAAGCTCTGTTTATTTCATACCCATAAAATGTAACCTCTGTTTCTTTCATACCCACAAAATGTAACCTCTGTTTCTTTCATACTCATAAAATGTAACCTCTATTTATTTCATACCCATAAAATGTAACCTTTCTTTCATACCCAAAAAATGATAAATAGAACTTACATGATTAGTTCTCGTGGTTTACCGCGAAAGGAACGACCAGATGTTTCAATTTTTTGCCGTACCTACTGAGCCTCCGGCGAAGTAACTATGGCAAAAGTTGAAACATCTGGTGGTTTATTATTAGTAGTATCTACAGGGGCGCCGGAAGATGTTGGGGGTAGGGGGGCAGAATATCAGAGGGGGGAGGGGGAACGGAAAAGGTCGGCTCAAAACTAAAATAAAGCCGAATGGCCGCGAAAGTGATTATGAACAGATATATACGGACAGGAAATGATGGCTTGAGGCGTTTTTTCTTACAAACGCAAATCGAGGTGGTGGTTGTGTTGTTTTTGAAAAGTTACCGTTTACGGTATCAGACGACTTTCTGCCAAGTCGTTTTGATATTTCATGCAAAGGCTAAACTGAGTTGTCTGTTGGGTGGGATGAGGGAGAGAGCAGGAAGAGGGGTAGGGGAGGGGGGGGGTCAAGACCATGGCTTTGCCCCCCCCCCCCTCTTGCCATAGTCACCTGATTTTCCGGAGGGGGGGGGGGGCAAAAACATACTCTTGCCCCCCCCCCCCCACCCCACCTGCACCTCCGGTTCCGGCGCCCCTGATCTAAGTAATAATAAGGAAAAAACCAAGAAAAAAACAAACAAAAAAACGCACAAATGAACAACAACAAACAAAGAACGAGCAGATGTTGCAAACAAACGCGCGCGCGCGCGCACACGCACGCACACACACACACACACACACACACACACACACACACACACACACACACACACACACACACGTACCTATTGATTTCAAGTGCACACAATTTGTTTTTAAAATCAATAATAATTAAACACAAACAGAGAGGAATAAAATAGCAGGCGAAACAGTCGGCTTGCAATTAATCAGACAAAATTACTGATTGTAATATACAAGTGTTAAAAGTGAAAAAAAAAGAAAAGTTTATAACATTTATGATTTCATACTTTACTGTGACATGAAGTATTTGGAACACCTCTCTTTAAAAACATTGATAGAGGATGCGGCTTTAAGATGAACCGGGAGGCTGTTCCATAATGTAAGTCCTGAGAATGAAGAGAGAGAGAGAGAGAGAGAGAGAGAGAGGATATACCATTGTCAAGACGACTTTCTAGGCGTTCTATCCGTGTCTTCGACAAAGGAAGTTTCTCGAGTTCCCTCTCTAGGTGACTTACACGGTCTTCCATCTGAAGATCATCAGCCGTATTCTCACGTACCTTATCTTCAATGGAGTTAACACTCTTCGTAAGTTCTGCATTCATCCCAGTAAAATTGCTCTTATCCATCAGTCTAATCTCGAGCCCGGCCATAACTTCATCACATCTAGCTTCAGCACTGCCGGCCCATTCTACTATGCTGGCATCCAGCTGTGCCCTGAGGTCAGCGAGCCTGGCTATTAGGCTGGTTCTGTGGGTTTGGAGTAGAGTTAGCTTGGCTTCTGCAGCCCTCAAGCGTTCCTCAAGACTGACCGCTGACACCCTGGCGTTCACGAACAGAGCAAAGAGGAGGTGAAAGATGAGTTGATAGGCCGACCGCATCATCATCATCATCACAAGAAGGCTTCTTCAGTTTCTGAAATCTTCGGGTTTTCGTCCTGAGGATGGTTGTAGATTGTAGTATATGTAGTGTCTTGGCTGACTGACTGACCCTGATCAGAGCCAGGGTTCAGAAGCACCCAGAAGAGAGCCAAGTGGACCCGTCTCAGCAGCAGGCGCCAACGCAACTAGAAAGGGATGATAGAGCGAGACCCTTGACACAATGATCTTCAAGTACACAAGCTGAAAATATAGCGACTGCCAATCTTGTGTTGGCTTTTATAGTCACCAAGGTCTTGAGATCCGCAATTTTGTATAACTGACAAAATTAGGTACTGTCACTAATGAGCGCTTCAGAATGCTAGAGAACTGAATTTTCGCTTGTAATCTTTTTTGGCTCCTTCACTTTGAGCAGGCAATATCAAACACAGAGCAAGCCACCGAATATGGGTTTGACCCTCATCATATTTTACATGACACACTCGTGAACCTTCCCCCTGCCCCCCCCCCCTCCCCACCCCGGCCACCAACCCTTTCATCACGCTACCTTTCAGAATGTGACCTGTCTTTGCACTGGGATGAATTATGTTAGCTCACCGATTTACTTAGGCGCGAACAGAGGTAGGTACGTCCACTGACAAGGGGTTGAGCGACACATCACGCACACTTTGTTCACCCCTATCCATTATCGGACTCCTCCGTGATGCTTAAAGTGGCAAGTGTTAGCTGCTCAAAACTCACACGTCGACTTGAGCTGACTACAATTACAAACGCATGAAGTCTCGCAAGTGGGCAAAGTTAGAGCCTTTTCTGGGGCGCAGTTGCTAAGTTTCGATCTGCAATGCACGTGGCTACCGCACGGCACTCTCAGATCCAGTAAAGTTGACCGAAGCTGGTTTAGCGGTCGGTGGCATGCTGCGCTATGACGGATTGCACGCCGTATCTACTGCAAGAAGTCGTATTTGGTCGACGGCAACGTTAAAAGTTTACAGAGCTCTGAACAAATACCCCCCCCCCCCCCCCCCCTCACACACACACACCCCATTCAAAAAGGCAATAATTCTTTATTTCACGCGAAACACTATTTCTGTAGTGGTAGTTGCTCGTTGTGAAATATTATTCATCTTTAACTTTTAGACAATACAACAGAATAGCAGTTTGTCTGAAACACTATAATTGAACATAGAACTTTACACTCGCCGAGAGGCAACCCCAAACTTTGCTTTCTCATTGTGTACTCGGTCGTTACACAGAAGGTGTCAGAATGAAGGTGGACGTGAATACCATGCTGAGTCTGCCGACTGTAAGAACGTTGGTATGCGTCGCGTTTCTGGTGTCAGGAGTAGTGAACGAGGCTCCGTGGACGGACAACATGAAGGAAGTGGTTTACGCATGTGCTGGAGATCGCGTCACATTCGGCTGGAACTCTTCACTCATCAGTACCCCCCAAGGAGTCACGGTATGGTGGTCAGCACAGGTGAGAACTCAGTGTGGTTTTGTCTGGTTGTAGGATTGCTCTTTTGCTGATGGTGGTGGTAGTGATGATGATGATGATGATGATGATGATGATGATGGTGGAGGTGATGGTGGAGATGATGATGATGATGATGATTGCCCATTTTAGGCCAAACTTTTATTTTAGAATTAGCAAGTATCTAAACATACTCAATCCGGCCTTAAGAAGGGGGCCGGGAAGGAGGGAGCAGAGAGAGAGAGGGGGGGGGGGGGGAGAACAATGATGAAAGAGATTGCTTTATGCCAAAAGGTATATGCTACAATGTTATCAAGACCCACACTGGTATTCAAATAAAGATATTGTGCTATCTGGCATATATGTTTGTCAGGATGTCTTGAAAATGAAATGAGCCAAAACAAATTTTCTTTTCAGTGAGGTGATACACTGTACTTCCGTTCCTCAGAACTGCACAAATCTAAACTTGGAACATTTTCACAAAAATAATAATATACCTCAGGTCACGTAGACGAAAGTTCATGAACCATGAGTATTTGCGTGTGTGTGTGTGTGTGTGTGTGTGTGTGTGTGTGTGTGTGTGTGTGTGTGTGTGTGTGTGTGTGTGTAGGCCGTGTATGATGCTGCACATCATGTGTACGTAGTTAAGTGTGTCTGTGGAGGAATGTCGCGCGTGTTTCTGTGTGAGTGAGGGCGTGTCGACTGTAATTAAGGCGCCCTGAACTTCTGCGGGAGGGAGGGCGTCCCTTAAATACCCATTATTTTGTGTGTGTGTGTGT
>JACVVK020000280.1:755000-885000 GCA_018292915.2 Batillaria attramentaria | reverse complement strand
CTGCGTCATAGACACTTGACGTGCACCCCATGCTGCTGCGTTCTTTTTGGCGGGAGTTGTGAGACGTGTGTGTGTGTGTGTGTGTGTGTGTGTGTGTGTGTGTGTGTGTGTGTGTGTGTGTGTGTGTGTGTGGACGGATGTACATGTAATGAGCTCCTAAACCACCTCGTTGGAGGCCTTTTTACTTTGAGATAAAATGGGAATTCACCTTCTCCAGACCTGCCTTTCACGATTTTCATCCTGCCGCATTTTCGAGATGAGTTATCGCCCATTTAAAAAAAATCGTCATGTTACGAATTTTTTCGAAAAAGTTGTTCAAATTCCTTCATTTTCTAGACTTTGGAAGTTCACCCAATTACACTGACTGTATTCGTGCTACAGCTCTGTAGCTCTGACTGGTTTTGTGTAAAAAAAATATATATATATTTCCGAGGTAGGGGTGGTTTGCACATAAGACCAAAAATCTATGAAAAGACTACTGCAAATTACTCATCCCGGCGTTATTGTCTAGTGTGACAACTGCACATATGACAGGAACTACTGCACTATTATAGCTTTAGCATTTAGAATAACTGAACTTTTACATAAACATAGCTTTTTCAAGTTTCTGCGAGAAGCACCGGTCAAAAGAATTTTGCGATTTCATATATACAATCCAAGGTATTCTAGTTCATGTTTCACCAGCCCTCTAGATCTTCCAGAGTTTATGTAAAAATTAATTCAGTCAGGGAAGTCACAAAAGCAACATTGAAATCACAAGACATGCACAAGCATCATCTGTCAAAATCACAAGACGTAAACAAGCATCCTCAGACGATCTCAGTGCTAGACGCTGACGTAAAATGTTTAGTTAACGGAATTGACGTCATATCTCTCTCTCTCTCTCTCTCTCTCTCTCTCTGTATGACGGCCTGCCTGAGGCTGATGTCAAATGTTTAGTTCACGGAACTGACGTCTCTCTCTCTCTCTCTCTTAGGACTTGGAGAGGGGAGAACCGGCAACAATAACAACAAAACAGACAAAATAAAATGAAGTTTGGAGAAACAACTTTGTAGGACGGGGCCGTTCCTCCTTGTTGTTTTTGGTTTTGGTTTATTTATTTATTTATTTATTTGTTTGTTTTGTTTTGTTTTTTGTTCATTGGTTGTTGGGTTTTTTTTGTTTTGTTTTGTTCTGGGTTTTTTTGTTGGTTCTTTTTGTTTTTTGTTTTGTTTTGTTTTGTTTTATTTATTTTTTTTTTGTTTTTTTTTTGTTTTTGTTTTTTGTTTTTTTGTTTGTTTGTTTTGGTTTTGTTTTTTTTTTTTGGGGGGGGGGGGGGGGGGGGTGAGTGAGGGATGTTTTCTTTGTTTTGGGCGTTTTTGTTTTTCTATTTGTTGTGGATTTTGTTGTTGGGTTGGGTTGTTTTTTTGTTGTTGTTATTTTGTTTGTTGTTTTCGTTGTTGTTGTTTTGCGGGATGGGGGGGGGGGGGGGGGGGGGGGGTTGTAATAATTAAACATTTTTATATTGAGCATAAAAGAAACGCACATCTACCATGATATATTTTGGGGTTTCAGACTCCATCCGGCCAAACCATGCGCAGTACGTTTTATATAGATGGATTCTTCATCCTGTACCTTCCCATCGACAATTGGCTGCAGAGCGGCAACTACACCTGTCGGAACGACCCTGACGAGCCTGTTAAACACTGTCTGGACCCTGCAACACCTTTCAGTGCAAGCCTGTTCGTGGACACCGTGGGCATTCGTTTGAAGGCCTTGGAGGATCAGCTGGTGGAGGTGAAAACTACTGGAGCTGAACTTGAGACTTTGAACGGTGAATTCGAGGATTATATGGACGCCGTTCTAGCGAGGCCGGAAGTGGAACTTGACGCGAGACTGGCGGTTGTTGAAGCTGAAGCTAAGTCACGGAGTGCTGCTGCGGCTGCCCGATTTAACTCTTCCATAGCTGAGATCCAAGCTCGCCTTACAACAAGAGACGCCACGTGTCTTAATCATCTTGCTGGCTTGAAGGCCAGTGATGAAGCAACGCTGTCTCGTATTGAGGCGGCCTCTGCATTAATTGCCGCTGCCAGGTCTACTCATGAGGCCCGGTTTCAGAGAGTTGAAGACCGTTTCACTGTGGGTATGTATTACTATTTGTAAAATTATTGGTGTTTACACCACTCGACAGTGCACATTTTCAGTGAGTTAACTACGAGTGCTTACATGCAAAAATACGTAGCAGAGAGCGAAAGTGTGAGTTTTGACTTTCCATATAACCCACTCAGTTGTATACGAGGTCCGTCACAAAAACACACTCAAGTTACGCCATCAATCAAAGACACGCAGAAAGTGCGTCATTTCAGGCATTTGGAAATCATACGTTACGGCCTGTGCACAGTTGTTTTGTAACGTACTCCTCCAGCTGTCAGAGACAGTGCCGCCAGAATAGTTATGAGTATAACGGACTAAGACTGTTATCTCACGTTTGTAATGTCAACCATTTTGAATTGGTAATTAGTTAGTAAATGCCACCAAGTCGCCTGACACGTTCCGCGACAGACGGAAGTGCTTGTGCACCTGTATGTGTTAAATGTATGTATTAAGTGTTTGAGTGTCTGAGGTAAAGATTTCACCTTTCTGGTGGTGTCTCGTTGCGAGCGGTATGGGCGCGAATGGTTATGTACGTGTGTGAATGTGTACGGGAAGATGGAAAGCAAGACTGGTCGTGGCATCTTTGCTTTATCACTTATAATTTCCTCCACATTTCAGGAATGACCACAAGAAACGTAGCCGTAAAGAAGCCGACAAGAATGAGTTATCCCGCACCTTCTTCTAAGGGGGGGTCTGGGAGGGCGGTAGATGGAAGCCGTACGACGGACAGTGAGCAGTCTTGCGCTCTCATGGATTATGTTACTGACCCATTCTGGTATGTTGATCTGCAGGACACATATCATGTGTATGCTGTCGCCATCACCAGTTCTGACAAGTGGCGTCGAGGTATGGATTTTATTTGGTATTCCTGCGTTTCTGCGTTCTTTCTTTTTTTTCTTTTTTTTTTTAGGGGCTTTCTAGTAGTTGTTGTTTGTTTGGGTTTTTTTAAATTTACGTTGCTAGTTTGCTAGTTTTGTTTTGATTTGGGGTTTTTTGTGTCTTTTTTTTTTTCTTTTTTTTTTTTTTGGGGGGGGGGGGGGGGGGGGGGGGTTGTTTGGCTGGATGGTCGTTGTTTGATTTTGTCGATATTGTTTGATATTGTAGAGGTTGTTTGTTTGTTTGTTGTATCTGTTTTTTTGCTGTTGTTTTTGTTGTTGTTTTTGTTTTGGTGTGTCGTGTGTTGGGTTTTTTTGTTTGTTTGTTTTTCTCTGTTGTTGTTTTTTGTGTGTTTGTCTTGTTTGTTTGTTTGTTCGTGTGTTTTTGGTTCTTTTTCGGGGGGGGGGGGTGTCTTTTGTTGGTCTTTTTATTATGATTTTTTCCCGGGCAGTGTGTATTGTGTGCGTGTGTGCGTGCGTGCTTGTGTGTGTGTGTGTGTGTGTGTGTGTGTGTGTGTGTGAGTGTGTGTTATTGTGATGTTTTCTTGTTTGCTTGTTTTAAAGATATTGGTGTTTGTTTGCTTGCTTCCGTTGTTGCTATTTTTCTTGTTGTTCTTGTCGGTGTTGCTTTTGGGGCTTTTACAGCAGGCTAGAAGCAAACAAAAGAGAACGCATTAGGTGTGAAGTTAGTTTTTTACATGAGCGTGTACTTCGTACTGTTTCTGGTTGCAACAGGTACTGCGGTAATGGACTTCTTCATCGACCTGTCTGACGAGGTACCAACGTACAAGAACTCGACCACACTCTGTACCCCGTACGCTGGCGGGCTGAAGAGTGAAGTCACCGATTTTGTTGTCTGCCGTCCCAACGTTCGTGGCCGTTACCTGAGAGTGCAAGGTCACAATGTTGAACTCGTTCTGTGTGAGGTCGAGGTTTATCCCTACGAAGAGGGAGCAACGTTCCTCTCAGTGCTGAACCCTGACTGGAAGTGAAATGAATTGTGGGGCGGCAGGTCAACTCTTAAAGCCTCTATTATTCGTAAAGCCTGCTCTTAACTGGGCACACTGAGCGCGCGAAACACATGTGCACATCACAGTCGTTGCGCTCGGTGTGTCTACTAACTACAAAACTGAACACAGCTGTGCTCGGTGACAAACCGATTGAAGATGCACTGTCCGCCATGTTTGCGCGCCGAGTGACGTAGTACAGCCAATCAGAATCTGTTGTGGAATCCACAGTCACAGTTGTGGCTGTTTGAAATCCAGGTTGCTGTGATGACGCCACAGCGGCGGAAACCCCCCCAAATCACAACTGTGTCACAACTGTGGACAGCACTGTGGCGCTCCGCAGTGCCCAGTTAAGAGCCGGCTTTACGCCGCTGAGATAGAAAACTGCCGCTTTCGGGTCTCTAAGGCTGTTTACCAGATAGAAGGATGTTTCATTTGGCCATCGCGACCGTTTTCGTGACTTTGTTGCTTCTGCTTCTTGCTTTTCTTTGAGCCTATACGGTCCAGACTGGGACTCGACAAATCTTCTACAAATAGCCGCCAGTCAGCGCCTTCTAGATTATCCTCAGTCCGCAACCAAATAACGTCGTCTGCTCAGTACGCGGTACACGTCTAGAACAAGTTACACGCCGTCAGAGTCAGCACAATGGTGTCAGATGCTATATCATGACCCCAGTGACTGATTCTGATACACAGATGAATCACATTCGATGAAAAGTTTTCCACGCGATGTTGTATAACCTTCATATGTATTGAGGCTTAAAGAGCGCGAGCTGGACAACCCCCTGCCTGTCACAAGACAAGACGTGTTAAAAAGAACAAGCCACTGTCACTTCAAGCCACTATTACGCACGGATGTCGGCTTTCCGCCCTAGGCCCCAGGGCCAGTATGTAAAAGTCGAGGTAAATTTAACCCACGGCTACGGGCCTAACCCAGACTAGGACAAAAGAAACAAAACAAAAAAAAAACCCAAAAAACAACAACAACAACAACAACAACAACATTATATAAAAAGGAGGCGAAGAAAGTAAGAAATAAATCCTTCTATAACGGCTTAGGCATCTTGCTAGAATGAACCCGCTTCCTGATTTAAAACAACAACAACAACAACAAAACCCACAAAATTTAACCCTAGAGCTAGTTTACTTCGAGGTTATAGACTCTAACCCGGGGCTAAAATCCCTAACCTCGACTTCTACATGCGGAGCCTGACAGTTCCAAGTAAAAAAAGTAATGTCATTTTTGCATGGGCTATTAAGAGTGAAAGATGTTATTTCCCTGCTATACTATGCAAACTTATGTTTTGGAACAGTTCCACTCGGAGTGCGCGTGTACGCTCGAAATACTTCCATCGCCATTACTTGTAAAGTTCTTAATGCAATACAGTGTCGGTTTCACTTAGTGGTCGAACATTCAAATTCTACAACTGTTGGTACAGCACTCTCGGCCGCTCACTAGAGGGTAATATCAAAGATGGCATTAATTTTGAGATGCTGTCACCGTGCAGGTGTCCAAGTGGCGTGATGCTAGACACCAGGAAAGAACGATCTGTGAGCAGATAACAAAAATTATTGACACCTTTAATTGGATCTGACCCTGGATCATCGTTGTTAATGGTTTTGCTGTTGTTGTTGTTTGTTTGTTGTTTTCTTTGTTTGTTGGTTGGTTTTTATTTTCAGTTGAGATATCATGCCGTTTAGAACTTCGAGCAGTGTTGAATACTTTCTATGTCCTTTGAACACGACAGTCGCATGGCTACGGCCGGTTTGCCAGTCGCATGGCTACGGTCGGTTTACCAGTTGTGACGTGGTTTAACATGCAGGGCCCGCATGTAAAAGTCGGGGTTAGGGAGTTTAGCCCCGGGTTGGAGTCTAACCTCGAACTAAACTAGCTATAGGGTTACATTTTCTGTTGTTTTTTGTTTTAAATCAGGAAGCGGATCCATTCCAGCAAGTTGCCTGTGCTGTTATAGAAGGATTTTTGTCTTTCTTTCTTCGCTTCCTTTTTTAAAATTTAATTTTGTTTTGGGGTTTCTTTTGTCCTAGTCTGGGTTAGGCCGGTAGCCGTGGGTTAAATTACCCTCGCATTTTACATACGGGCCCAGTGGGCACCAGTAACTGACCGATGCTTGCCGTGTCCATGCGGTTTCATTGGCAAACTGAGCTTGCCCACCAGCGAGCTATAAGACTCCAGGGAAACTGTGACCTATAATATACCTTCAGAAATGATATAGCATTACAGATTTTTTGCTCAATTTCACCTGGAGTATTTCTGTAGATGTGCATGCATAGGCACTCGTAGACCGTCAAGTTTTAATAATGAAATCCGAAGTGTCATAATATGCATGCCCATCGGAATTAATCCCCACGTCTCGACACTTGAAAATATTATTGAATTTTTAAAAAAATCTTTGACAGTCTGCGAGTGCCTGTGTGTGCACGGTTGTTGTTGTGGGTGTTGTGTTTGTTTTGTATTTTGCGGGAAAGGTTTTTTTTGCGTATATCTGGGATATTTGTGTTGTTTTTGCTTTCGTTTGTTTATTTGGGATATTTTAGTTGTTGTTGTTGTTTTCGTTTGTGTTTATTTGGGATATTTTTGTTGTTTGTTTGCTGTTTTTGTTGATTTGTGTGGTTGTTGTTGTTTTTTTGTTGATTTGGAGGATGTTTGTTTGTTTAGTTGGTTGGTTGGCTGGTTTGCTTTTGTTCTCTTTTCGTTCACATTTTGTTATTGTGGCGGTGTTGTTGTTTTCGGGCGGAGGTGGCAAGGATAATTTATTAGGATTTTTATTGGTTGTGCCTTGTGTTTCTCAGCTGTATATTTCATTACTAATCAGATACGTATTGCAAAAGTTCACTGTAAACAAAATGTATTGACTGAGCGATTGACCGACTGATTGATTCATTGATTGAGTAATTGATTATTGAATTGGATTGATTGATCCACAGAGAGGGAGAGACAGACAGACAGACACACGCACACAAACTCACACACACACACACACACACAGACGCAGGCACTCAGGCAGACAGACAGATAGACAGATTGCCAAGCAAAGAAAAAAAGTCGATAACAAAACATGATTAGGGTTTACATGTATTTACTCAATCAAAGCAAAGTAATGACTATTATATAAATTAAAATGCGTGTAAGAAAGAAACTTAAATTGTGTAAATCAAGCAAAGTAGATGTTTTGAAAGTGTCAGTTAATACAATTACAAATGATTTCTTCACCATTATTTTTTTTCTCATGTTCAAAATCGGTTTGCAATTTCATTGAACTACAGTGTAAAACGGTTTCCATACAGAAAAAAATCTTAAAATCTTGCTGCAAATTTTTAAGTGTTTAAAAGTAAAATATTAAACTCATCATCACTTCGACTTGAAAAAAATGATTTCACAGACATAAATTGTCACAGAATCTAGCAGTCTGCGCGTTTAACCAAAAGCAGCCAGAGTGTACATTTTCCAAAGGCATAACTTTATAATATAATTATGTCTGTATAAACAGTACAGAGAAATATGTTGACGTAGAGTCAAAACACAATGACATATATGTATACTGCTGAAAAACGTAACGTAGTTTTTGCTTTTGTATGTATACTGCTGGAAAACATCATGTAGTTTTTGCTCTTATATGTATACTGTTGAAAAACTTAACGCAGTTTTTGCTTTTGTATGTATACTGCTGAAAAACATTACGTAGTTTAATTTTGCTCTTAAAAAAATATATACTGCTGAAAAAAACATAACGTAGTTTATGCTTTTATATGTATACTGCTGAAAAACATAGTTTTTGCTTTTGCATGTACAGTAGTCCTCGCTTAACGTCACTACCGTTTAAGGTCACACCTCTGATAAGATCAATCAGGTTGTTGGTCCCGGCCAAAAGCCTTCTTTGTACCATTTAGAATTCCTCGCTTAGCGTCACCTCGGATAAGGGAAAACCTCGGATTACGTCACCCCTGTTTTTGTTCCCAAATGGAGAAGACTACCGCTTAAGATGAAATCCATGTGATGAGAGTGGCTTCCCTTGGAAACAACACCCGGATTTGCACTGCGAGGTGAAGACGAAACAGACGATTTTTTAATGTCATTTTTATTCCATGAGATGATACCCAAAGACTGAAAATGGAAACTGGAAAGGGGGGGGGGGGGGGCTTGTTTTTGATGAACTGACGATAAAGATAGTTTACCGCAGATGAGTATACTTACAAAAGATTTCTTATTTTGTTCAGGGTCCTTTTAGATCAAGAAATTGGTACAATCTTTGTGAAAGAGATAAGAGCTGCAATGCAGGGAGCAATGTGGCGATATGATGGTGGTGGTGGTGATACTTATGTTGTTAGAGAGGGAGGGAGGGGGAGAGAGCGAGAGACCTGGTTAACTTCTTGGCTTAGTCGGAAGGCAAGTTGAAGTACTTTTGCAGTTCACAAACATCAGTGCAACCATCCCTCAACCATGTAACAGGGGCAAGATGTTTGGAGGGGGCTTGACATCTGCGGGGGGGGGGGGGGGGGGGGGGGGGGGGGGGTGTTCGGAAAAAAAAATAAAAAGGGAGGGGGGTATATGCATTTGCGTTCGTTTGTGCTTGCGTGCGCGCGCGCGTGTGTGTGTGTGTAGAATTGCATATTTTGGCGGAAAGTCTTTCGGTCTAAAATGTGAAAAAAATGACATAATCGCCAAATATTGAGCTCCTCGGATAAGATCAAGTTTTTTACTGGTAGTTGATCTTATCAGAGGACTGTTTAGCGTGCCCCTCGGATAAGATCAAAAAAATTTTTGGTCCCGTGGGGGGTCACCTTAAGCGAGGAGTACTGTATATTGCTGAGAAACGTAACGTAGTTTTTGCTCTATATGTATACTGCTGAAAAACATAGTTTTTGCTTTTGTATGTATACTGCTGAAAAACGTAACGTAGTTTTTGCCCTTGAATGTACACTGCTGAAAAACGTAACGTAGTTTTTGCTCTTATACGAACATTGCTGAAAAACGTCACGTAGTTTTTGCTCTTATACGAACATTGCTGAAAAACGTCACGCAGTTTTTGCTCTTGGGCTGTTTAAACTGAATATTCTTGTAAAGGTTAAATATAAAGCACACTAGCAAGGAGAAAAGTAATAAACAACGATTCGCTTGAATACATAGTAAACAGGCACAGTACATTACACCCTTGAATATTTTCGGATGCATGTGCCATGTAATGAATGTCTAGAATAACATAATTATTGACACTTGTCTCTTGTGCCTCCTCATAAACACTTTTGTAACTCCAAAGGAAACTCAATAAACAGTACAAATAACATTAATACAAAGAGAGAGAGAGAGAGGAGAGAGAGAGAGAGAGAGAGAGAGAGAGAGAGAGAGATGAAAATGCACTTTTAATGTAATATAGTGCACCGTCCTACTAATGGAGATTTTGCGCATTATATCAGGTAACTTTTTAAAAATTTACCTCGGATCTTAACATTTTCATTTCAAACCAAAATGATTGATCTGACTAGCCCAGTCAATGTCAGTTGTTTCTGTTCACAGAGAGAAAGAGAGATAGAGAGAATTTTTATCTTCCGCCCGAGTACATGGCAATACAAAAAAGGACGATGACGACAGCAGGTCACTGAATGGAGGCAACATACTGGGCTGGTGACCATCTTGTTGAAATGTCTAATTACTTTCTCACCAAGGTAGACATACTTTATTTCCTATCATTTCTGCATCGGGAAAATTTCAGGACAAATGTTCTCTAGACTTTTACGGCCTGCCAGGACGTAATATTATGTATGTACGTTCTATCATAGCTCCCACAGACATGAAGTCCTGCTGTAGAATGCGCTTTGCGCATGCAGAATCATGAATACTTTCTCTTTTTTGATTATTCAACTATTTGAAGGACGCTTGTTAGGGCGAGGGGATCGGAGCTGAGTGGCAGCAAAAGAGCAGAGCAAATGCCGTGAATGCGTCGTTGAAATCGCTTTTAAGATTAATTCTAACACCACCCTTTTTGGTTTAAACAGATTTATTTTGCTGCACTGGTGAAAGTACAGAAAACCAGTTTGAGCATAAACAAGACGTACTTATGACATGCTCAATAAAATTAAAATAAAGCAATCTTTGCAATGGCGGTTCACGAATTATGAGAGAGAGAGAGAGAGGGGGGGGGGGGGGGGGGGTGTAGGTCTCAGTTTGTCAGTAAGCATTTCCATGTCAACGGCTATATCATTTTCATATCAACACCTCCCTTTTAGTTTAGACAGGGGTGGGGGAGTTTAAAGCTGGGCGTCTTTTATCCACCGTGAGAGTAAATGTTACAACGGGGGCACAAGAACTCGTCGCAGAGTTATTAGTACTGTCCACAAATCGTTTTTGCAATATGCATCTACCGTTCAAGCTGTTTTATATACACAAAGCACGTATCTCCTAGGTCTAGGAAGCGTTCTCAGCTTTACCTACTTCCCATAATTATATATTCCTTTGTGGAAAATAACAACGGCAACAGAAGCAAATGATTGGAACAACACATAACTATCAATATGAGACCTATGAAATTACAACAACAGACCTATTAATTTTGAGAGGGAAAATGACACTTAAAATCATACAAAAAGTATTTCAAAAACCTTCTACACATTCAAATCCTGACAAATCTCATTTAATAAGTAAGGTTCCAGTATTAATATGTGTTTAAAAGAAAAATGTGATAAAAACGAACAGAAAGATACCAGTTATCTCTGCTGTAATTCGTTTTTGAGAGAGAAAAAAAATAACAAGGGCAACAAAAGCGGATAACAAGTGTGGCATATAACTATCAACATGATATATACTCTGAGAACAAAATGACACTTGATATACACAAAAAGTAATGATAAACAAAGAACAAGAATTTCAAGAAAAAACATTTCAGTTAAAATTATGACGTACAAATCAAGACTTTACGGATTCAGTATGAACACTACCATATAGATAGTTAATATTCCTGTGACAGATACAACGCGTGGTTCACTTTGGATTGTAAAATGAAACTTTACGGAATCAGAACTTATAGATAGTTAATATTTCTGGGACAGATACAAAGTGTGATTCTCTTTGGATTGTGAAACGCATGATGTAGTGGACATTAGAAAAAGCAGACACAGAATCGCGCCATGACCTTGAATATGTTTAAACCACTACATGATAATGCATATCTACACAATACAGGTACAACACGTATAAAGCACTACAACAACATAATTATCTATAATTTGAGAAAAATATAAGTACTAATCATTCATGGTCCATTAACACATCACTACCTGTTAACGTCTTTTTTATATTATGTATGCAGTGTGATGTCAATAGCATGTAGCACTACATTTGTTGTTGTTGGTTTTTTTGTTGTTGTTGTTGTTGTTGGTTGTGGGTTTTTTTTTTTTTTTTTTTTTTTTTTTTTTTTTTTGGGGGGGGGGGAGGAGTCGTACTACATGCTATGACATCACACTGCATACATATTATCTTGTATCTCGACTAACTGGGTAACGACAATTATAAGATATGAAGACAATATAATATAAAAATTATTGACCATCGTGTTAATGGTGTTCAGAAAAAAATCAATTGCAAGACAAACAAACAAACGAAACGAAAGCAACAAGAACAGCTACCCCCCCCCCCCCCCCAAAAAAAAAAAAAATAAATAAAAAAAAAATAACAGCAATAACACCATTCCCCCACCCCCATCCCCCAACTGAAAAAAAAAACACACACACACACAAAAAAAGGAAAAAAATCGCAATACACACCCATCAATCTCATGAAAACAAGTCTTTCCAAACTGTACATATATACATGTTGATGGTATTATCCTGTTTGTGCAAGAAAGATAAAACATGGCATTTTAACTGATCTGTGTTTAGAGTGTTTAAAAGAAAAATGTGAAAAAAAAATGATCAGAAAGAGATCAATTATCTCTGATGTAACTCTTTTATAAGAAAGAAACAAATGGACAACGTACTTAAACCAAAATCCACTACTACATCCGCACGAATATATATCGCTGCAGAGAAATAACAAGGGCAATAAAAGCGCATAATAAAGGTGGAATGTAACTATCAACATGATAGATACTCTGAGAACAAAATGACACTTGACATACACAAAAAATATTGATGAACAAAGAACAAGAATTTCAAGAAAAAAAAACATTTTAATTAAGGTTGTGACGTATAAATCACGGATTTTACGGATTCAGAATGAATACTACCTTATAGATAGTTAATATTTCTGGGACAGATACAAAGCGTGATTCTCTTTGGATGGTAAAATGACACGCATGATGTAGTGGACATAAGAAAAAGCAGACACAGAATCGTGCCATGACCTCGGACATGTTTAAACCACTACGCGATAAGGGCCGTTCTACACGTGGCAAGTTTGCCCGGCAAAAGCGGGTTTGCGGCCCCCGCAAGTCGACGGCAAATGTACAAGCAAGCTGTACAGTCTTGCTGCCCACGGCTTGCCACGGCAAGTTTCGGATAGAACGGCTTTCTATTTTCTCGGCTTGCGCCTGGCAAGTGCGCGCGAGGCACGCAGGGAGCCCCGCCAGGACGGCCAATCGCACGCCGCGTAGTGGTCACGCGGCCAAATTAAACAAAATGGCGTCAATGACCTCCGTATGCGCCAAGCGAAGCTCGCTGCAAGATCCACTTTCTCGCCCAGATCCGCTGTTTCTTCCTGTTCTGCAGCAAAATAATTGCAGCTGCTGCAAAAGCTAATTCCTCCTCCGAACTTTCATTCACATGTTCAGCTGAGTCTGACGCGGATTTACTCGCGACCATGGCCGGGCGAAATCGCGCGAGGCCCCTTCCAAATATGGGGTTGAAAGGGTCACACGAAAGGTCAATCAGCCGACTTGTGGTGCGGAGGTTTCCGCGTGTAGAAGCAGCGGCGTTGCGGCAGACAAACTTGTGGGGGGAAAGTTGAAGGGCGGCGATTTGCCGCTTGTCACGTGTAGAACGGCCTTAATGCATATCTACACAATACAGGTACAACACGTGTAAAGCACTGCAACATTATAATTATCCATAATTTGAGAAAAATATAGGTACAGATCATTCATGGTCCATTGACACATCACTACTTGCTAAAGTTTTTTTTTTTTTCTTTTTTCTTTTTTTGGAGGGAGGGGGGATGGGGGTGGGGAAAAGAGCGTAAGGGGTGGGGGTGAAATAAAGCGTACATTCTTGAGCAGTGGTTGCTAAAAGAGACAGAGAGAAAAAAAAACATAGTGCTACAAGCTATTTACATCAAACTGCATACACATCTTGTATCTCGAATAACTGGGTAACGACAATATAAGATATAAAGACAATATAATATTATCATAAAAATTATTGACCATCGTGTTAATGGTGTTCGATAAAAAGTCATTGTAAGGTTTGAAAGATGAACAAACAAAGAAAAATATTTTAAAAAAAACAACCATAGTGCTACATGCTATTTACATTACACTGCATACATAATATCTTGTATCTAGATTAACTGGGTAACGACAATATAAAATATAAAGACAATATAATATTATCATAAAAAGTATTGACCATCGTGTTAATGGTGTTTGAAAAAAAGGCATTGTAACTGTTGCAAGACAAACAAACAAACGAAACGAAAAAGAAAAACAAAACACAAAAACATGCTATTTACATCAAACTGCATACATAATATCTTTTATCTCGATTAACTGGGTAACGACAATATAAGATATAAAGACAATATTACAATTTTTTGACCATCGTGTCTTTGGTGTTCGGAAAAAAGGCATTGTAACTGTTGCAAGACAAACTAGCAAACGAAACGAAAAAAAAAAAAAAAAAAAAAAAAAAACAACAAAACATAGCGCTACATGCTATTTACATCAAACTGCATACATAATATCTTGTATCTGGATTAACTGGGTAACGACAATATAAGATACAAAGGCAGTATAATATTATCATAAAAAGTATTGACCATCGTGTTCACAGTGTTAGGCCAAAGAAGGTATTGTAACTTTGTAACTGTTGCAAGACAGTCAAACAAACGAAACGAAAAAATAAGAACAAAACAGCCAACTCCACCCCCACCCCCTCCTCCTCCCCCCCCCCCCCCCAAAAAAAAAAACAAAACAAAAAACAAACTCCTACCCCCCCCCCCCCAAAAAAAAAGGAAAAAAGCGCAATACACACCCATCAATGTTATGAAAACAAGTCTTTCCAAACTGTACATATGTACATGTTGATGGTATTATCCTGTTTGTTTGAAAGTTAAAACATGGCATTTTAACTGTTGATTAAGACAAACAAACAGAAAACAAATAGATAAATCAAACCCAACAACAAGCACAACGGAAACCAATGCAATACACACCCATGAATGTTATGAAAATAACAAACTGTCTTAACTGTGTACATATCAATACAAAATTTTACACAACCACGAAACATTGACACACACAGGCACACATATAGGCTACACATGCGCAATCAATTTGACTTTATATTTTCAAAGCCAATATCGATACGAAACATCCAAATATCATCAACTGTAACCATGACATTTGTAATGTCAACAATAACACCGGTATGTTCTTCCCGCTGTATGTGCGTAAGGTCCTGCGGGAGTTATACTTTATACACAGAAACAGAAAAAAATGTACTATACATGTTCAGAATGTATTTTCTACATAATATTATAATGATTACGAACGCACGATTCTAGAGAAATAAGTCCTGACAATGCTAACACACAAAAAAAGAGAAAAATCAAATTAGGGCCTTGTCGTCCATAATACGTACAGTACATGTTGGAATAGTCATGCATTTACGGCGTCTACAATGTTGAAATGGCATAATAAAAAGAAACATAACTATACAGCTTTGCATGTACTGAAAGTCCTTCATGAACTTCAGAATCAAATCTAACATGCATATTTTCAGGATGTTGCTAAATACATTGCATACTTGGCTGTGTTGCGGGCCAGCAACAAGATAAAAATGTAAAGGGAAAAAAAGGTCAAGCTAGTCAGCCACAGTCCAAGAAAGCACCACCATATTTTATGTACAACACAGTTTACAAGCGTAACTCTGAAATGTCTTTCGAGTCTACCTTTTGTAAAATATGGCTAGTTTATAGAAATGCCATGAATATTTGCGACCACTTGCAGACAGTAGTAACATAACTCGCGCCTGCAAAGCCCCCCCCCCCCCCCCCCCCCCCAAAAAAAAAAAAAAAAAAAAAAAAAATCAAATAAATCGCACTTGTGAGTACACAAAATGGGACCATCATCATCGTTGTCATCACGATCACCTTCATCATCATGGTCATTATCATCAGAATCAACGTCATCATCATAGAGTTCGAGAACAAGAAGAAATACAACAACATATAACTGTCTGTTGTGTAAAAATCTGTACAAAATGCCAAAATAGAGCAATAAAAAAAAAATACAACAACAAGCATAATTATGCATGCAGCGCTAGCTATGTCTCACACACAACTAAACGAAAAAGTAGGAGATAATGTTAAGTCGACCACCCCTTTGGAATACAAAATGACGCTCTTCCAAGTAAATAAAGTGCGTTAACGATATACATAGAAAATCCACCGGTACTACTTACAAATATGAATAATTTTGGCGATTCCGTACATAATAAAGCAAAAGTCGCAGGGGAACAGCAGTATTGAAAGGTTAAATCGTTTCCCAATATGTGTAACACAGCATTACCTAGTAAGGTTTTGGTTTTATGCGTGTTAGTATGTGTTAACCTTTACCATGTACGGCTCTGAAATTTTGTGCAAAATTCATTACTGCTCTCCTAACCTCACGCCTCAAGTACTTTCACTCAGAACTGGCTGGCCTTCCAGCAAAACAGCTATGCCGCCTTCAAAGAGTTCAGAACAGTGGTGCGCGAGTAGCTTTTAACAAACTCAAGCAAGAGCATGTAACGCAATCATTTGGCTACCAGTTCATTTCCGCCATAAGTGTAAAATATCCGTTCTGCGTTAAGCACAGCAAAACAAACGCAACATGAGGAAACCCAGATTGAATAATTGACAAAGTCTACAAATAGAGTAACACAGCATGAATACTTTGCAAAAATGTACACACAAGTTGAGCAACATCAGCATAAAACGAATTATTCACAAATGTACACGTAAGTACAAGTAACAGTACAAGATATGTCAAGCATGCTTGCGAGGATACAGGCAAACCAGATAATTAAAACACCTGGAACAGTCTTGGTAAAACAAAACCGGAGTACGAAACACCAGATAAAAAAAATACACTTACATACAATACATACAAGTAATTCTGTCGAACAACGGCGCTCCCTAGTGAATAGAATTGTCACATAACAATGCGCCAAGTCCGCAAACCAGACATTCACAGCTAGTCATTAACAGTCCAATGAAGGATACACAGTGAAATACAAATGAGAAAAGTCACAACATCACTATCACCATATTTAAAGTGCTGCATAATAATGCAAAAATTAATTAGACACACTGTACTTAAAGCACTACATGAATATACGATCAATCAATGATTAATTGAGAAAAATACAGAAAGAAAATCATTCATAGTTCAATATGTGTGACACAGCATTACCTGGTATCGTTTTGGTTGTATGCGTGTTAGCATGTGTTAACCTTTACCAAATAAGGCTCTGAAAAAAATGTTACTCTCTCACATCCTCAGGTCTCGACTATTCTTTCACTCAGCACTGCCTGGCTTTCCAGCAGCACAGTTAGGCCGCCTTCAAACAGGTCAGAACAGAGGTGTGCGGTTAGTTTTAAAAATACTGAAGCGAGAGCAACACCACTTCTGAGAGAACTCCATTGGCTACAGTTCAGTATAAAATTTCCGTTCTGCATTAAGCACAGCAAAACGTCAGGCTTATGTAATATTAAAAACTGACGACTTACCTAAGCCAGTGTGATTCCCTATGGCGCATGTCGTAGTGTAAAAGCTGGGATTATTGCCTGAGATATGCGTTGCGCTGTGACGAGTGAGGAAAAGTGTGTATTTTTATGAGGCATTATTCAGCGTCTGTTGTGTCCTTTCCTTATATAAATATTCGTCCAGCGACCAGAAAGATTTTTTTTTTTACAAAGACATCAAATCGAACAAACATACATACATTGATACAACTACATCTTTCAAAAACGTTAGAAGAAGAGAACAACTTATACCCTTATGCCTTTTAAGAACATCTCCCAACCCCTACATTCATACAGAACGATAATCTTATGTACCTTTTATTCTTTTTTCATATGGATCAAACTCTGACCGTAGAGAGAAAAAAACAACGAGAGGCTCGCCCTCAGATGACCCACCCTGTCCATGCTAAAGCTATGCAGTGTCCAGGTCAGCCTGCATCTTTACCTAGTCTGTCTCTCAGACGCCTGTGGCTGCCTCATATCCCTCCCCTACCCCCCCCCCTCCACCCCGCAACATGCCTTTGAGTGAGCTTCAAGCAATCAAACATTAAAACTAAACCTGCAAAATAAACAACGGGACATAACTGGTAACTGTTTTCTACAACCGCAAAACACTGTTCATCTTTCCAGCAGGCAACCACTACATACAAGCAGGTAATACAGCCTTTAACTGCAAAACTGCTGTGAAACTGTGCAAGTCCGACTCTTTCTTTCACTCTTCAGTAATGACATGACATCGTCATGTCCACTAACACGCGCCTGTTTAGATGGTGTCCAGCCGTCTTTATCACGTACGGTAACATCGGCCCCTCCAACCAACAGACAGCGTGCCACTTCCAAATTGCCTTCCTGAGCAGCAAGGTGTAAGGGCGCTCTGCCGAACAAGTCTCCTCTATTCACAGAGGAAGAACTGTCTATCAACAAGCAGGTAATATCCACGTGATTATAGCAACTGGCGAGATGAAGCGGCGTCTGAAGCAGTGAGTTTCTTGCCTCAGAGTCAACACCAGCATCCAGTAGAACTTCCACGATCGCGGCGTATCCTCCTATACACGCCAGATGTAAAGCTGTCATGTTATCTTTGTCAGTCAGATTGACGCGCGCTCCTGAAAGCAGTAACTTTTTCACTTCAGCCACGTGACCACCAGTGCACGCAAGGTGTAACGGCGTCTTCCCTTCGGCGTCCTGAGTGTCTGCACTGGCACATGGTACGACAGCCGAATCAATTGGTCTACTACGGCTTTCTGAAAAAGCTACGCCGAGAGGAGTCCAGTCATCCTCAGCCTTTGCTTCAGTGTCCACTCTAGTTGTTAACAGTGTCTCAACGACACTTTCTTTGCCCTTGTCGCTCGCATAGTGAAGGGGTGTCCTGCCAATTTTGTCTTTCACGTCTATGTTTGCCCCAGCACTCAACAAACACGTGACGACACCGTCGTGGCCGTTGAAACAGGCATTGTGTAGGGGCGTCATTCCGTCTTCATCACTGACCTCCACATTGGCACCAGCACTCAACAAACACCTGACAACACTCTCGTCTCCGTTCAAACAGGCATCGTGTAGGGGTGTCGCGCCATCATTGTCACTGACCTCTGTACTGGCACCAGCACTCAACAAACACTTGACAACACTCTCGTTTCCGTTGGAACAGGCATTGTGTAGGGGTGTCACGCCATCTTTGGTACTGACCTCTACACTGGCACCAGCACTCAACAAACACTTGACAACACTCTCGTTTCCGTTGGAACAGGCATTGTGTAGGGGTGTCTTGCCATCATTGTCACTGACCTCTACACTGGCACCAGCACTCAACAAACACTTGACAACACTCTCGTGGCCGTTGGAACAGGCACGGTGTAGGGGCTTCCAGCCATAATTTTCACTGACCTCTACACTGGCACCAGCACTCAACAAACACTGGACAACACTCTCGTGGCCTTCCGAACAGGCATAGTGTAGGGGCTTCCAGCCATCATTGTCACTGACCTCTACACTGGCACCAGCACTCAACAAACACTGGACAACACTCTCGCTTCCGTTCAAACAGGCATCGTGTAGGGGTGTCGTGCCATCTTCATCACTGACCTCTACACTGGCACCAGCACTCAACAAACACTTGACAACACTCTCGTGGCCGTTGGAACAGACACGGTGTAGGGGTGTCACGCCATCTTTGTTACTGACCTCTACACTGGCACCAGCACTCAACAAACACTTGACAACACTCTCGTGGCCGTTGGAACAGGCACAGTGTAGGGGTGTCACGCCATCTTTGTTACTGACCTCTACACTGGCGCCAGCACTCAACAAACACTTGACAACACTCTCGCTTCCGTTCAAACAGGCATCGTGTAGGGGTGTCGTGCCATCTTCATCACTGACCTCTACACTGGCACCAGCACTCAACAAACACTTGACAACACTCTCGTGGCCGTTGGAACAGGCACAGTGTAGGGGTCTCCCGCCATCTTTGTTACTGACCTCTACACTGGCGCCAGCACTCAACAAACACTTGACAACACTCTCGTTTTCGTTGGAACAGGCATTGTGTAGGGGTGTCTTGCCATCATTGTCACTGACCTCTACACTGGCACCAGCACTCAACAAACACTTGACAAACACTCTCGTGGCCGTTGGAACAGGCACAGTGTAGGGGGCTTCCAGCCATAATTGTCACTGACCTCTACACTGGCACCAACACTCAACAAACACTTGACAACACTCTCGTTTCCGTTGAAACAGGCATTGTGTAGGGGTGTCTTGCCATCTTTGTCACTGACCTCTACACTGGCACCAGCACTCAACAAACACTTGACAACACTCTCGTGGCCGTTGACACAGGCAAAGTGTAGGGGTGTCACGCCATCTTTGTTACTGACCTCTACACTGGCACCAGCACTCAACAAACACTGGACAACACTCTCGTGGCCTTTGGAACAAGCATAGTGTAGGGGCATTCGGCCATCATTGTCACTGATCTCTACACTGGCACCAGCACTCAACAAACACTGGACAACACTCTCGTGGCCGTTGGAACAAGCATAGTGTAGGGGCATTCGGCCATCATTGTCACTGATCTCTACACTGGCACCAGCACTCAACAAACACTGGACAACACTCTCGTGGCCTTTGGAACAAGCATAGTGTAGGGGCATTCGGCCATCATTGTCACTGACCTCTACACTGGCACCAGCACTCAACAAACACTTGACAACACTCTCGTGGCCTTCCAAACAGGCATAGTGTAGGGGCTTCCGGCCATCATTGTCACTGACCTCTACACTGGCACCAGCACTCAACAAACACTTGACAACACTCTCGTTTCCGTTGGAACAGGCATTGTGTAGGGGTGTCTCGCCATCTTCATCACTGACCTCTACACTGGCACCAACACTCAACAAACACTTGACAACACTCTCGTGGCCGTTGGAACAGGCACAGTGTAGGGGTCTCCCGCCATCTTTGTTACTGACCTCTACACTGGCGCCAGCACTCAACAAACACTTGACAACACTCTCGTGGCCGTTGGAACAGGCATGGTGTAGGGGCTTCCTGCCATCATTGTCACTGACCTCTGTACTGGCACCAGCACTCAACAAACACCTGACCACACTTTCGTGGCCGCTGGAACAGGCATAGTGTAGGGGCTTCCAGCCATAATTGTCACTGACCTCTACACTGGCACCAACACTCAACAAACACTTGACAACACTCTCGTGGCCGTTGAAACAGGCACTGTGTAGGGGTGTCACGCCATCTTTGTTACTGACCTCTACACTGGCACCAGCACTCAACAAACACTTGACAACACTCTCGTGGCCGGTGGAACAGGCAGTGTGTAGGGGTGTCACGCCATCTTTGTTACTGACCTCTACACTGGCACCAGCACTCAACAAACACTTGACAACACTCTCGTGGCCGTTGACACAGGCAAAGTGTAGGGGTGTCGTGCCATCTTCGTTACTGACCTCTACACTGGCACCAGCACTCAACAAACACTTGACAACACTCTCGTTTCCGTTGGAACAGGCATTGTGTAGGGGTGTCACACCATCTTTGTTACTGACCTCTACACTGGCACCAGCACTCAACAAACACTTGACAACACTCTCGTGGCCTTCCGAACAGGCATAGTCTAGGGGCTTCCAGCCATCATTGTCATTGGCCTCTACACTGGCACCAGCACCCAACAAACACTTCACAACACTTTCGTTTCCGTTGGAACAGGCATAGTGTAGGGGCTTCCGGCCATCATTGTTACTGACCTCTACACTGGCACCAGCACTCAACAAACACTTGACAACACTCTCGTTTCCTTTGGAACAGGCAATGTGTAGGGGTGTCTTGCCATCATTGTCACTGACCTCTACACTGGCACCAGCACTCAACAAACACTTGACAACACTCTCGTGGCCGTTGACACAGGCAAAGTGTAGGGGTGTCACACCATCTTTGATACTGACCTCTACACTGGCACCAGCACTCAACAAACACTTGACAACACTCTCTTGGCCGTTGAAACAGGCTTTGTGTAGGGGTGTCACACCATCTTTGTTACTGACCTCTACACTGGCACCAGCACTCAACAAACACTTGACAACACTCTCGTGGCCGCTGACACAGGCATTGTGTAGGGGTGTCTTGCCATCTTTGTCACTGACCTCTACACTGGCACCAGCACTCAACAAACACTTGACAACACTCTCGTGGCCGTTGAAACAGGCAGAGTGTAGGGGTGTCACACAATCTTTGTTACTGACCTCTACACTGGCACCAGCACTCAACAAACACTTGACAACACTCTCGTGGCCGTTGGCACAGGCATTGTGTAGGGGTGTCACACCATCTTTGTTACTGACCTCTACACTGGCACCAGCACTCAACAAACACTTGACAACACTCTCGTGGCCGTTGGAACAGGCATAGTCTAGGGGCTTCCAGCCATCATTGTCATTGGACTCTACACTGGCATCAGCACCCAACAAACACTTCACAACACTTTCGTTTCCGTTGGAACAGGCATGGTGTAGGGGCTTCCGGCCATCATTGTTACTGACCTCTACACTGGCACCAGCACTCAACAAACACTTGACAACACTCTCGTGGCCGTTGGAACAGGCACAGTGTAGGGGCTTCCAGCCATCATTGTCATTGGCCTCTACACTGGCACCAGCACCCAACAAACACTTCACAACACTTTCGTTTCCGTTGGAACAGGCATGGTGTAGGGACTTCCTGCCATCATTGTCACTGTCCTCTACACTGGCACCAGCACTCAACAAACACTTGACAACACTCTCGTGGCCTTCCGAACAGGCATAGTGTAGGGGCTTCCAGCCATCATTGTCACTGTCCTCTACACTGGAATGGAGAGGCGTTCCTCCAAATGCGTCCTTAGCCTCGATATCAGCATTGCTTTCTATCAGTGTTTTTATTACACATGCATGCCCACGCTGGCAAGCAACATGAAGCGGAGAATTCCCTTCTACATCCTTGGCATCAATGTTTGCCCCTTCAGCAAGCAGACACCGAATTACTTCAAGAGTCCCCTCACCACACGCTACGTGAAGCGGAGTGTCTCCAGCGTTTCCTGTTGCATCAACCGCCACTTTGTGTCTTAACAATATCCGCACAGCCTGAACGTGCCCCTTGCTACAAGCAAGGTGAAGCGGCGTCCAGCCGTCTCTATCTCTGGCCTCTGTGTTCGCTTCCCAGTCCAGTAACATCTTCATCACGGTCGTCTCTCCCGATGAAGTGGCACAATGCAGAGGAGACCATCGCATGCTTCCTTGGGCATTCACCGTGGCGCCCGCCTCGAGCAACTTACGCACAGCATTCCTACATCCGTGTTTACACGCGATGTGAAGAGCCGTGTTGTCTTCCTCGTCGGTTGACTCAACATCGACACCACTGCTTAATAGGCTAATAATTTCTGCTGACCGGTCTGCCCGACATGCAAGAAACAACTGCTCTGTGGTTGTTGGTGTCTCGTCTGATGTATTAGGAGATCCCGGTTCAAACACCCGTGTTTCTCTTTTTGAGCCCATCATGAATATTCGGCATTTTTCAGAACTGTCACCTTCAAGCATTGCAAACTCTTTGCAGCAGGAGGGAAAAGCTAGTCCGCTGGTGTCTTTAGTGAGGATGTTTTCCAGATCTTCTTCGTGTAGCGTCCTCTGTTTCATGGCCATATGGTTCTTGAGCATCTCCGTCTTTTCCTTTTCCGTGAGTGGAGCAGCATTCTCAAAATCAAAACGAGGCATTTCCTTGAAAGTTGTATTTCGGTTACACTTTTCATCCATTTCACATCTGACACTGCTATTGACTGTGATGATCACTAAGCATTTACCCGCTCTTGCAAATTCTCGCATTGAGACAGCAGCCTTAGACCAGTGTTTGTAGTTAGGGTAATCAAACTCATCCTCCCCAAAAATATCATCCAGAAGTACAGCTTGATTCCTCCTCCCACCGACAAACTGTCTCCACTCCTCGTGGCGATGCAGAACTAGCGAGGTGTATTCCTGGATGTGGAAGTAACGTAGAAGAGCTGCACCTAAAGCAGTCTTTCCACATCCTTCCGGCCCTGTGATGATAATGGCTCCCTTTTCCTGTATGAGATCCAGTGCCTTGCGGTAAGACGAAGTCTCAACAAACAGAGACTCTTCAACCTTGATTTCAGCAAGACTCTGGTCTGCAATCGATAATTACACACTACAAACATTTGGTTGTTGTTGTATATTTTAGTAAAGACATATAGGAGAGTCATCGTGAAATGCCACTGGGATAAACAAAGCAGATTTTAAAAAAAAATCCTGAAAACATGAACGCACAGTTATTCGTTGAGGTTTTTGTGGTTGTGATGGTGTTTGCCATCAAGAGGACGGTGCTGTCATACGAATACTGCAAGCTGTTTTGGACAGTTTACTGTACTCCAGTATACGTCCACGCCACCGACTTGTGGCTTGATATATATATATATATATATATATATATGTGTGTGTGTGTGTGTGTGTGTGTGTGTGTGTGTGTGTGTGTGTGTGTGTGACGTAGGGACATAATCAGTTATCCTGCCTGTATGACAGCCTCAACTAAGCAACTCAACGATCGTGAATTCAGGTTCTGTCTCTATACGTCTTGTAGTTTTGACCATACTGAAAACGACACAGTCAAACTGTGCGCTCTCTCTCTCTCTCTCTCTGGAAATTTGAAAATGCCTCTTTTTTGTCATTGTCATTACGCCTTGGGAAACCAACCACCAGTCACATTAAAAGCACCTTTTGACATTACAGAGTAAACAGGGAGAAATGGACTCATCCCGTAAAGTTGTTTCTCCAAACTATTTTGCCTGTTTTTTGTATGTGTTGTTGTTTTCTGTTTTTTTGTGCTGGGGATTTGTTTGTTTGTTTTTATTATCCTTCCTTTTCTTTCTCTCTTTAAATCTGTCACCTACGAAAGACACTAGATCCGCTACGCTGTGGACCTATTGCTCTACTGTTAAAGAGAGAGAGAGAAAGACGACATAGCTAGAGACAGAGATCAAGTTTACTTCACTTGAAATACTTTCTCCGCGCAGCAATTCGTGGGATCTAAACTGCATCGGATTGCAGCTTTTTGTGCACACACCTACACTAAAGAAGCCGAGGAAACATATGAAGGTGGTTGACCTTGATGGTATCAGATCAACTCGGCTCACCAATTCGGCCCAAGGCTATAGACAGATCGGCACCAAAAAAAAAAAAAAAAAAAAAAAATTTTTTTTGGCACTGTATGGTCAGTGTGAAAAATTCATCCGCTTTTGTTTGGTTTCCTGTTTTATGTTTTGTTCTATTCAGCGTCGTGACGGCAAGACGGCCTCGACGAATGGTAGACGACTTTACGTTTGGTGACAATCAAGTTTCGTTTGAGTCATTGCCTACGTCCATTCAATGGATACTGGTATTTAAGGACAGTGTAATTGCGATTCCTAACCAGGTGCTGTTGTTGTTGTTCTGTTTTGTTGTTGTTCTTCCGCGGCAGGTTTTTGTTTTTTTAAACAATGTCCTTGATGGCTACAGATGGTTTTGTAGTCGAACGTTTTGGCCAGTGAGAGTGGGCTAATCAAGATGGAATGAAAACAAAATGTGACACCAATTTGGTCACCAGCGCTTTAAGTTATGACTAGAGACTGTCTTCTAACTAGTTCAATTGATCTTTTTGGGTTAGGGGACATAACTGTATCTTACCTTTCAACTGCTCATAGCCTGAAGCAGCCAGTTCCACACCGATGCATCCATGTGTGATGTTTCTGACGTCAGCTCGGATCCGGGGCGGATTCATGTCGTGGGTAATGGTAATCTGAACGCCACGGTTGCGAAAAGGTATGCCTTTTTTCCAGGCAAGGAAAGTAAAAAAAACAAAAAACTATTACATACTTTGAAAAAAAAGTAATGACCGCTACACTCCACAAACAAAATTACTGCACTGCACATGACACCACTATACTCCGGTATAACCATCACGCAGCACCACTACTCCCCACACATGACATTCACACACTGCACTTTATATACGACACCACTACACCCAACACACGACACCGAAGCTTTTCTCCCCCCCCCCCCTCCACACACACACACACACACACAGAGTGACACGGTACCGCTACGTCCCTTTTACCAAAACTGCTGCAGTCCTCTTACTACAAATGGGTGCCCCAAAAGTCCAGCCAAAAATGCATACCGTCGATCTGCCCCAATCAAGCGGGACGACAAACATTTAGAATGGTGCAAATTCTATGTCTGGTGTGATCCCTTTGTCACACCAAGGTGTTCCCGGTGTCCTGTGGGCACTGACTTCACCGACAATGCAAAATTTCACATCAGGTTGTGTTTCTTGGGTGCCGCAAGGCAATAATGAATAAATAGCGTGTTTTTTGACTTGGTGGCGATTACCCTGCAATACGCGACCGAAATCGTATGCCCGATACTCGATGCTGCTCCTGTCAGGTAGCATTAGGGTATTGCATCTAAAGGACGACACCTTGCTTCTAAAATTTTAGTTTTGCCTACAGGCATTTGTGTGCAGAAAGGATTTTTAACACTAGCAAAAAGATGTCCTCGGGCTGCTGTAAAAAAAATGTTTGGAGGTGGGATCGGACCATGTCATTGATGACATGCTTCCCGTGATGCCCCTGTGTGATTTTGGCAGCAGAACGGACCTTTACTGAGCTGTACTGTGGTAGATAGTTATGTTTTACTGGGCTAATGTCACACTGGAAGTCTCCCATCGAGGTCGACCAAAACGGTTCCAACAGCTGTTTGGCAGTGTGCCGACCAGTAGATAGTGTTTACTCGTATGTGGACATAATTGTCGGGGCTAGGCTCAAAACGCAAATGCTGACAATAGGCGTGTCCTTTTTTCTGCCCTAACTTTATTGCCAGCTCATGTGGTGATTCCTCCCAGGTCATGGGTGGAATCCACGGAGGGCTCGGAAGCTGTGGCATGATGAGGGTAATGCTAATGGTATGATGATGCTATGAAGGTCCACGTGGTTTGAGACTACGTGACAGGGCCGCATTCCGCGCTTCCTGTCATAAAATATCCCGGTATCAGCCAGGCCAGGGAACTGCAGCACCTGCGGCACCGGCCGCGTAATCATCCACATCATGAGACGTGTCATAACATTGGAAGCACCCACCAAAGTCGCACCCGTGAAGTGAGTGAGTCTCGAATGTGTGGCAGCAACCTCCCCATAGGGCCAATAGCACGGCCGCTCTGGGTAGGAGCCATGCTAGGTAGGAAAAATCCCGCTTGCCTCGTCTGGGATTCGAACCCGGGTCTCCCGGTCCATGGTCCGAAGTGCTAACAAGTACACTACGGGGTCCGGTTCATTTTTTCTTCCTTTTTTTTTCATTCTGTCAACACAGCGGTAAGCTAAACTCATGTTTTTTTTTTACAAAGGGCTATTGAATGAGTGTCAAACATGCCAAAAAGAAATCCCGTTCATCACCGAATTTTGCGGTACAATGAGGTTTCGTGCAAATGGCAAAATTGCTGAGTCATCAAAGTCAAACACAGAATATTTTTACCGGCAAAACATCTGAACCACTCCTGGTATTCCACCATTTTGGGACTAAAAACCCAATGTGTGTATCTCAATGTATGTTTGCCCCCCCCCCCCCCCCCCAAAAAAAAAGGACAAAAACACATGTGCAGAACTTTTGCCTCTTAGTTTATAGGCACTTTACCAAAATGCTGGACAGAAAAGCACAAAGTGCCGTACCATGCGCGAATTGTGGGAGGGTTCAATGTCTTATCTATGGATGAAGGAATTCAACTTTGCGAACCTATTGCTTCCCGCTTTGAAGAATCCGTTGCGTCAAGTTTCTCTGCGATGTGCTGACAACCGACGTCTTTCAGGGCTTGCAGAAACTTGATATATCCTTGCCTTCCTGTACCAAATATCACGGACAGGATTTAACTATAAAATCAACAATGAATGGCTTTCTATGAACATTACAAACAGCATTATGATCCAGTATCAATATCGTATAATGATGTCAAAAGACTTTATGAAAGAATGGAGACCTGACATTAGAAATACCCAAAGTCGAGGTGGTTGTAGCTGTTGTTTGAATTCATCGAGGAGATTCCCTTCCCTAAACTACGAGGGCCCGTGCTACTGCAAACACCAGTGTAACTGTGGTGTCAAGGGTGCCCAAAGTTGGCATCTGTTTCAGAACCTCACAAGTAAACCTGGCCAATGTTCCGTGTAGTGTGATTTTCTGTGTATTTATTGAACCGGTACACATTTTATACAAATTGCAGAAGTGAGTTTGAACGTTTAATCCATTTATAATCACCACCCCTTAAATGATAAGAAAACAGCGTTACACACTTGCTAGCTTAGGACTATCATAAGATGCATAGTTCTTTATACACGGACATTTACGTTGGTGTCCTTAGTGTTTGATGAGGCAGCAGACCCCAGTTAGCACTCAAAAACAACAGAGCAAAGGCGACACCCTAATCCAACCCCCCCCCCCCCCCTCTCTCTCTCTCTCACACACACACACACACACACACACACACACACACACACACACACCTTTGGGAATTATCCGTTCCAGGAATCTTTTGACCTTCGCTCTCCTGGTTCTGTCAGGTTCTCCATTATCGACGTAGTCTAGGTCATCGTAGGTGAAAATACCTTCCGTGATCAGTTTATCCACTACGCCGTCATCAGGCGGGTCGAGATTGTCCACAAGGTACGTGAAGTTTGATCTGATCCGATTTTCATGATCCCTCAGCATACGTTTGGGTGCACGTCCTGACAGAGATAATTAAACGAAGGTTGTTTCAAAAGTTCGTACCCTACATATGAAGGGACTCTCAAAAACAATTTTGTACCTGTTATATGTTTTCAAAATTGTCGTCCCCCCCCCCACCCCCCTCCAATTCAACACAACAGTGCTGCAGTGCCTGGGTAACTGTATGAAAAAGGTTGCATCTTGGTTGCAGCCCTGACGTTATCACATGCAAAATGTCTAACAGCCAGAAGCGTGGTAGTCAGAGAGTGCCAGATCTGGGGAATGATTATGGTGGGTGATCAAAGAGTTCAAAACCAAATTCGTGAATTGTTGACGTGACGATGGCTAGCTTGTGTGCATCGTCTTAGTGAAACAACACACTTCGAAGGCTGTGGCAGGTAGACCACCTTGACTGCGCGATTTCCATAGCTCTGGCTAACTTTCAACATATATGGGTTACGAACTTTTACAACAGCCCTCGTAGGTATGAAACTAGAAACAGATATAAATGAGATTCAGTTATTTTCAACTGAAAGTTGTTTACAGGAGAGACGTTCTGGATAGTGTCAAGACAGATGCACATCTGTTCTGCGTATGGTGTGTTCATAATCGCCTGTCTCCTCATGTCCACCCTCCATCCGATCTTGGATATAGAATTGTACACAGACTAACTGATAGGAGTCAAGCCTGTCATAGTCGTCTGGAGAAATATAATTATACCCTAATTAGGCTTATTCCAGATAACGGTACCATTTTTTCTTGAATTAGAAAAGTTAGAGACCGTAAATGTAAAGGTAAGGTTTGGTGTCAACCTCAGTCATTTACAGCTTTCATATATGGCTTTGTAAATGCCTATCAAGGCAGGTAGATCCCAAATAAACAGCCCGGAAACCAGAGAACAAATCTGTTCCATATACTGCTACTCGAACTGGCACCGAACCCACGTTACATGGTGCAGAAGGCCGCCAATGGGTGTGAGTGAGTTTTTAGGGCTTAACGCCGTGCAAGCACCAAAGACTAATTCTCGGCTAAAAGTGTCTGCACTACGTGAAAAAAAAAGAAAAAATGTAATGTTAGACAAATGATGCAAATTGGTCTACGGGGCAGTTTTAACCTAGTACATGCAGGAGACGCTGCACCTTCATGCTAATTTATCGACCTCCCGGTTACAAAAAAAAGCGTAGAAAACAAACAATCACAACTAGGTAAAACAAAGATAAATACTAAGCGCATATACAGCAAATATTGCAACTTATCATCTCCTAGGCGCAATAAACCAGTTCGCAGTATATGCCCAACATTACTTATTCCTAACCACTGATAGTGCAAAAACGAACCTGGGAGGGGGGGGGGGGGGCATTGTGAAGGTCTTGGCGTGAAAGGTGTTCAGCGGTACCAGCAGGGTATTGCGAACAAAGCCCGCCAGGGTGAAGACCAGGTGGGGGGAATCCAGTGAAGTCGGCCTTCAAAAATGACCCTCAGATGTCTCACTGGACGAAGGGTCAGCAGACACCCGCTTACTGACCTGCCCCCAGAAGTGAGTTTCTGGGAGCAAAAGTCAGGTGAATGGACCGACGGAGGCAGAAATAAGAGTAAAGAAAGAGCAAAAGGGGTGGGCAAGCTCAGCGAAATCAGCCACGCCGCGTAAAGGCGAGCCCGTGGGGCCAGGCTGCCAAGGAACGCCCTAAGAAATTCGGACATACGTTCCATATAATAAAACACAGCTCACCCTCAAGTTTCTTTTCGGTGCTTTCTTTGGCTCAATTGTGTGCTCAAAGTGAGTCTGTGCATTAACTCTCTGTCGCCTGTGTGTGTGTGTGTGTGTGTGTGTGTGTGTGTGTGTGTGTGTGTGTGTGTGTGAGAGAGAGAGAGAGAGAGAGAGAGAGATTAACAGTCTTTTTCTCAGATTCTACAAAAAAAAGGAGAGACACAAAATCTGGCATGCTGATAGACAGCGGTAAGACCTTTGAAACACACCCTTTTGAATGACCTTGATTCAAGGCCAAGGTCAATAAAGCTATTTGTCAGGAAATTAGATATGGACATTTTCTCAAAATCTACAAAGACCAGAGGCTGGTATGATGATAGACATTTATGAGACCTTTACTAACATGCCTGTCTTCAATGACCTGGAGAGAAGCTCAAGGCCATACAAGCTGTTTGCGGATAACTTTTTAATTTTTTAAATGGGCATTTTCTCAGAAACGACAATAACAACAACAACACAACAAAAACAACAGAGGCAACAAATTTGGCTTCCAGATTTTTCAAAACATACCCTTTTGAAGTCCTTGACTCAAGATCAAGGTCATTAAAGCTGTTTGTTTCGAATTTCAGAATTGGCATTTTCTCAAAATCTGGAAACACCAGAGGCATCGCCATTAGCACATTGAAAAGACCTTTGACACTTCAGTCAAGGGCAAGGCCGTACAGGTTGTTTGTGGAAAACAAAAAATCTTTAATGTTGGCATTTGCACAGAAACAACAAAACAGCAGAGGCACAAAACTTTGGTTGATGATAGACAACAGTAAGACCTTTCAAGGCATAGAATGACCAGCCGTCTGATGTGAATTTAAACCTTGGCAAGAACTACAAACACCAGAGACATCAAACTTGGCAAAATGAAAGACTTTGATAAGATCTTTAAGGACACATCTTGTTTGAATGACCTTGACTTAACGTCTAGGTCATACACGCTGGCCATTGGACTTTGTAACATTGCAGTTTCTCAGAACGTGTGTTCACCAGAGACGCCTTAGGCCTCGGTCACAACCGGCCGCACGATTTTATTATGCTTGCGATCTCCACGAAATGTCTGCGGCCTGCGGCTTCTACGATCTGAAAAAAAAATTAAGGTTGCAAATCGTCTTCAACGCACGACACCCGTATAGCCCGTGCAAACATCGTCAACATCGCACGAACGGCGTACGAAGGCGTACGACCTCCGTACGATAACTGCGAGGACAACGTACGATCCGTACGGCCGTCGTACGATTTTTGACCAACTGAAATCGCAAGACGTTACCCGTGCGAGACTTGCGGGGAACGTACGCCATCGCACGTATATCGTACGCACGATTTGCAACCTTTTTTTTTCAGATCGTAGAAGCCGCAGGCCGCAGACATTTCGTGGGGATCGCAAGCATAAAAAAATCGTGCGGCCGGTTGTGACCGAGGCCTAACTTGACATGATGCTAGAGAGTGGAGACCGATATGATCTTTACAGCCATACACTTTTATATCACCTCGACCCATTTCACAAATTTAATGAGGGAAGTAGGCTTCTGTCTGTTGGTTTCGTTTGTTGTTGTTGTTGTTGTTTTGTTTTTGTTTGTTTTTTTTGTTTGGGTTTGTTGTTTTGTTTTGTTTTGTTCTGGCATGCTTTTCTACATAGCTTTTCCACAGCAGAGGGAAACTGATCATATCAGAAAATTCAAAATAAACACTGGTAAACTTACGAACTGAGAAATCAGCTGAGGGATGAGAGGAAGGACAGAGCGGCTAAATTCGAGAGGTTTTGAAGAGAAAGAGAGAGGCGAAGGGGATGGTGAGGGATAGAGAGGTAGGAAGGAAATTTCCTTAGTTGCCAATGAAGACAACATACCTGGGATGCAGTTGGAGAATAGACCGCTCCAACACGGAACCTCCCCGCCGTGAGGCGGTTTGGGAAAACAAAGCACCAGAGAGGGGTGCGTTGTGAAGGTCTTCAACATGACAGGTGTTCAGCAGCATCAGCAGGGCGCTGCGAACAAAGCCCGCCAGGGTGAAGGCCAGGTGGGGGGAATCCATTGAAGTCGGCCTTCAGAAACGACCCTCAGATGTCTCACTGACCCCCCACCCCACCCCCAACCCCCACCCCCGAGGAGATTTTAAGAGAGCAAAAGACAGGTGAATGGACCGATGGAGGCAGAAATAAGAGTAAAGAAAGAGCAAAAGGGGTGGGCAAGCTCAGCGAAATCAGCCCCGCCGCGTGAAGACAAAATACGAAGAACAAAATTTTTTTTATGCATATTCATAGATAGTCAACAACTTTTAGCGCTGACGTCAGCATGCTCATATCATAGCTCCGCGAAGTAGAGTAAGTTATAGCAAATCACAGTTCAATACTTTCGAAAGTAAGCCAATCACAGCGTCCGAAATGAACGTTCCTCAAAATGGCGAGCCGTGGATGACCGAGGAAGCGCACTGCGACTACAGCCAGTGCAATTAAAGGAGGAGTTTCTAAGAAGTTACACACACGTTTACCCGTTTACATCGTTGTCTCCAAGGTTGGCAAAACACATGCAGTGCACCGTGTGTGATTCTGACTTTTTGATTTCTCATGGTGATTTTGATGATGTCGGTAGGTATTTGTCTAGTGCAAGTCACATTGCCAAAGGAGTAGCATTCGAAAACTTACTACTTCCTTTAGCAGCAAACACCACAGTAAAACAGCAAAGCAGTACTACAGAAACAGCAGAAGCAGTGCTGCGGCGGAAAAGTAAACCGTTTGTCACTGGTACCGACGGTAGACGGGAGAGAATATTTTCAAGCTCTGAGCTGAGTACATGACATTGAGTGGTCAAACTGCCTGGCCCTAGTTGTAGACAATGCCAATGTTATGACTGACGGTACCAAAGGTGTGATTTCGTGCGTTCAGGAACAGCAAGGTGCACCTGGTACGATGTGTCCGCCATCTTCTGCATTTGGCAGTAAAGAAGGGTGTCAAGAAATGATACATGTTTGACTTTAATGCCACACTCAGGCAAGTGTCCTGGTACTTTGACAAGAGCATATGCAGGTAGCTGCGTTTAAAGGCGCTACAAGCACAATGCAACGTTCCAGATCAAATGCTTTTGGAGCATGTTCCCGCGAGGTGGCTATCCCTTGGAGCTGTGTTTGAAAAGAATTCTGAAGCAGTGGGAACCTCTCAAACGTAATTTTCAACAAGAGTGCCAGACAAAGCGACACACTGTACCCACCCAACCACCAGAGTTCGCCTGAAAACCCTCTTCAGCCAGAGAACAAGAACGCTGCATGTCCACTTAAACGCATCAGTGATACAGCCAGTGAAAATCTGATTCCACATGTTCATACAGGTTTATTTTTTAAATGTATCTATTGTTGTAGGTTATGCAGAACTAAGTAACTAATTAGAGGAATTACAGAAACTTGCTTGATAATCATAATGAAAGAATAAATCCACCATCATCATCATCGTCATCATTGTTGTCCATGGAGCCATCGGGGCTCAATAATGGAGAGTTTGGGGTGAGTGAGTGAGTTTTTAGGGCTTAAAGCCGCGCAAGCCACAAAGACTAATTCGCGGCTGAGTGTGCCTGCACTACATGAAACAAGGAGGAACGGCCCCGTCCTACAAAGTTGTTTCTCCAAACTTCATTTTATTTTGTCTGTTTTGTTGTTATTGTTGCCGGTTCTTCCCTCTCCAAGTTCTACCAATGACACTAGATCCTCTACGACCTCGACCGATTAGCCACGTGACTGGGGGTGGGGCCGGGTGGGGAAAGAAGGGAGGGAGAGAGGCAGAGAGAGAGGGTGGGTGGGTGTTTAGGAGTTTAACGTCCTTTTCCCCCACATAAGGGTGATATCAAAGACGGGGCAACGAGAAAAAGGCCAGCACAAATATTTGGCCCCAGCGGCCGGGATTCGAACTCTTGGCCCAAGCATTGAAAGTCCAACGCTCTACCATTCGGCCACCCTGGCTCCCCAGAGAGAGAGAGAGACGTCAGTTCCGTGAAGTAAATTTTTGACGTCAGCCTCTAGCACTGAGATCGTCTGAGGCCGGGGTGCTTGTTCATGTCTTGTGATTTCCCTGTTGGCTTTGTGACTTCTCCGACTGAATTATTTTTCACATGAAATCTGGAAGATCTAGAGGGCTGATGAAATGTCGGAAGCAGTGACGATACTTGCAGATTTTGTCTGTGAACCAAACATTTGACGTCAGCCTCACGATGCTCGTCTGACAGATGATACTTCCACATATCTTGTGATTTCCTTGTTGCTTTTGTGACTTCCGTGACTGAATTAATTTTTACTTAAAATCTGAAAGATCTAGAGAGCTGATGAAACGTGGACTTAAGTGCCTTGGGTTGTACTTACGAAACTGCAAAATTGGAACTTTTTTGACCAGCGCTTCTCGCAGAAACGTGAAAAATGTGTTTATCTAAAAGCTCTGCTATTTTTAATATTAAAGCTATAATAGTGCAGTTGTTCATGTCATATGTGCAGTTGGCACAAGTGACAAAAATACCGGAATGATGAGTAATTTGAAGGAGTCTTTTCATAGATATTTGGCCTTATATGCAAACCACCCCTACCTTGGAAATAGTTTTCTTACACAAAACCTGTCAGAGCTACAGAACTGTGCAACGAAAACAGGCAGTATAATTGGATGATCTTCCCAATTTCAGAAAATGAAGCCATTTGAACATTTTTTGCGAAAAAAAAATTCGTAACATGACCGATATTTTAAAAATCGGCGATAACTCTTCTGAAAATGCAGTAGGCTAAAAATCGTGAAAGGTAGGTCTGGAGAAGGTGAATTCCCATTTTATCTCCAAGTAAAAAGGCCTCCAACGAGGTGGTTTAGGAGATAGCCATCATTACATCCGTCCACACACACACACACACACACACACACACACACACACACACGTCTCACAACTCCCGCCAAAAAGAACGCAGCAGCATAGTGTGCACGTAAGGTGTCTATGACGCAGATTTCGTTACGTCACTGTGTGCGTGAAATTAAGTATTGTGTGGAGAAACGTCACAGTCTTGTTTTGTATCACTGAAACTTGCTGCTGCGCATAGCAAAATCTGCCCCGTCTCATAAAGTTGTTTCTCTATAGAGAAACAACTTAAAAAACAAAAATGTAACGTTCGGCAAAGGATGCAAACTGGTCTACGGGGCAATATAAACCTAGGACATGCAGGAGACGCTGCACCTTCATGCTAATTTATCGAACTCCCGGTTACAAAAAAGCGTAGAAAACAACCAACAATTACAACTAGGTAAAACAAAGATAAATACTAAGCGCATATACAGCAAATATTGCAACTTATCATCTCCTAGGCCCAGTAAACCAGTTCGCAGCATATGGATAGACAGAGAGGTAGGAAGGAATGGATGCAGTTGGAGAATAGACCGCTCCAACACGGAACCTCAAAGCGGACATGAATGCTGAAGCTGAGTCACTGAGTCAAGCGAGGGATACAACAATCATGTGCATAGCTTTACATACCTGGTCTGTCCCTGAATGACGATCTGGGCACTCTGGCCTCACCATTACCAGGACGGCCCCGTGGACCACCTTCAATGTCTCCTCCCACGTCGTCGTCTTCCATGATGAAGGATGACTAGACCATCTATTAGAATAAAAAAAAGAAAGCTGTTACGAGGGGCGTCCCTGAAGTTATGCATCAAATGGTGGTAGCCGGTTTAAATGACCCCACGTAAACGGTCAGCATGAACACCAAAATAAGCTTAGCCTTTGTACTACATCCTGTGTTGCCATTCAAATGTTATTACGTTATGTTGCACCCAGTCGAACCCACTGTGCTTAAAAAAGTGGATCCAAAAAGAGGACAACTAGATTTCAACGTTTTCAGTCGGTTCATTTTGGGGTGGGTGTTTGGGGGTTTAACGTCCTTTTCCACCACATAGGGTGATATCAAAGACTGACGGGGCAACGACAAAAAAGCCAGCACAAATATTTGGCCCCAGCCGGGATCGAACTCACGACCCGAGCATTAGAAGTCCAACGTTCTACCATTCGACCACCCCGGCTCCCCGTTCATTTTTGGCTCACTTGTGTAACAAAGTGATTCTATGTAATAACCCTCAGTCGTGTGTGTGTGTGTGTGTGTGTGTGTGTGTGTGTGTGTGTGTGTGTGTGTGTCCGCAGTAAACCTTAACCTTAACCGTCCAAAACCTTAACATTGGCATTTTCTCAGAAACAATGAACAGCAGAGGCACCAAATATGGTACGCTGATAGACAGCCATAAGACTTTTCAAAATACACCATAATGATTGCCGTTGACCGGAGGTCAAGGTCACTAAGGCTGTCTGTTCGGAAATTTTACATTTTCTCAGAATATAGAAAAGGTAGAGACATCAAACTTAGCATGACGATAGATATTGACAACAACTTTACTGACATTCTGTGTCCAGTGACTTTGAGTCAAGGTCAAGGCCATGCAAGCTGTTTTGAGGAAAAACGTCCAAAACCTTAACATTGGCAATTTCTCAGAAACAATGAACAGCAGAGGCACCAAACTTGGCGCGCTGATAGACAGCCATAAGACCTTTCAAAACATACCATAATGACTGACCTTGACCCAAGGTCAGGATCACTAAAGCTGTCTGTTTGGAAATTTTACATTTGCATTTTCTCAGAATTTAGAAAAGCGAGAGACATCAAATTTTGCATGATGATAGACATTGGCAACACATTTACTGACATACCTGTATTCAGTGACTTTGGATCAAGGTCAAGGCCATACAAGCTGTTTTGCTGAAAACCTTCCAAAACCTTAACATTGACATTTTCTCAGAAACAATAAACAGCAGAAACACCAAACCTGGTTTGCTGATACACAGCAGCAAGACCTTTCAAGACATACCATTTTGAATGACCTTGGCTGAAGGTCAAGGTCATCAAAGCTGTCTAATTGGAAATTTAAAATTGCCATTTTCTCAGAATGTTGTGGTACATGTACCAGAGGCATCAAACTTTGCATGGCATGATAGACATTGACGAAATCTGTACTGGCATAACTTGTACATGTACTGGCGTACTTGTATTCAATTTCCTTGAGTCAAGGTCAAGGCCATTCAAGATGTTTTGTGGAGACTTTAACGTTAGCATTTTCTTGGAAACAACAAACAGCAGAGGCACCAAACAAGGCACAATGATAGGCAGCAAAGAGACCTATGCAGACATACCCATTTGAGAGACCTGGACTCAAGGTTAAGGTCATTACAGCTGTCCGTTGTGAAATCTTACATTACCATTTGTACACTGAGAAACTACAAAAACTAGAGCTCTCAAATTTGGCATAATGATAGTCACTGACAAGCTCTTCACTTCTCATTTCAATGACTTTGGCCCAAGGTGTTAGAAGCTGTCCTGGGAAAACTGTTATACTGAAATTTGCCGTTTTCTTAGGAACTATGAACACAAAACACCTTACTTCATGATAGCTAGTGATAAGAGCTTTACAAACATACTTTTTTGAATGACTTTGACCCGTCTCACAAGGGAGCCAAGGAGGCTTTGCTCCTCTAGTTTAAAATGAAATCATCATAGTCAAATCAAAGTGTTTAGTGTCAAATCCTATAAGGCCGTTTGACCTAAAGCTATTCTGTAAACTGTAAACTGCTGTGCTAATTCTCTGAAGGTTTTGTTCAGGGATGTCCCTATGACTTCATCTTCAGGTTCTTGAGAGAGTGCAACATATTTTAGAAAATACAGACACTCAAAAGAAAAGAGGACAACAAGAAAGAAAAACTTTTAATGGAAGAAATAGCTGAACTGGAAAAGGCAGATGTGGATGGTAATGTAGCATTACTGGAAAGTAAAAAAGACCAGTTACAGTTATTGAGAAAGAGAAAGGTTGAGGGAATGTTAGATCAAAAGCGCAGTGGATACAGGAGTGCGTGAGTGTGTTTTTAGCCACAAAGACTAATTCGCGGCTACGTGTGTCTGCACTACGTGAAAAAAAACAAAAATGTAACGTTGGGCAACTGGTGCAAACTGATCTACGGGACAATATAAACCTAGGACATGCAGGAGACGCTGCACCTTCGTGCTAATTTATCGAACTCCCGGTTACAAAAAAAGCGTAGAAAACAAACAACAATTACGACTAGGTAAAACAAAGATAAATACTAAGCGCATATACAGCAAAAATTGCAACTTATCATCTCCTAGGCGCAATAAACCAGTTCGCAGCATATGCCCAACATCACTTATTCCTAACCTCTGGTGGTGCCGACGTGAATGAGGGGTTAAAAAGAAGAAATATAGATGAAAGGGCCGAACTTAGAAATCAGCAGGGAGATGAGAGGAAGGACAGAGCGGCTAAATTCGGGAGGTGTTAAAGAGAAAGAGACAGGCGAATGGGCTGGTGAGGGATAGACAGAGAGGTAGGAAGGAAAATTCCTTAGTTGTCAATGAAGACAACATGCCGGGGGTGCAGTTGGAGAATTTGCCGCCCCGACATGGAACCTCCCCGCCGTGAGGCGGTTTGGGAAAACAACGCACCATAGAGGGGTGCGTTGTGAAGGTCTTCAACATGACAGGTGTTCAGCAGCACCAGCAGGGCGCTGCGAACAAAGCCCGCCAGGGTGAAGACCAGGTGGGGGGAATCCAGTAAAGTCGGCCTTCAGAAACGACCCTCAGATGTCTCATTGGACCAAGGGTCAGCAGACACCCGCTTCCATTCTGAAGGAAGCCACTTGTGAACTTAAAAAAATAAAAAATGGTAAGAGTCCAGGGTATGATGGTTTTACTGCAAAATTCTACAAATTATTTTGGCAAGATTTAGGCAATTTTCTGATTCGATCCCTTCATTTTGGTTTTCACACGGGCAAAATTTCAGTAACACAGCGCAAGGCAGTAATAGTATGTATTCCTAAAGAAAATAAGCCCAAAAGGTTCTTAAAAAATTTGCGTCCTATAACTTTGTTGAATACTTCTTATAAAATTGCGTCAGTATGTGTCGCTGAGAGACTTATGTCTGTCGTACCTCGTATCATTAGTGAAAAGCAAAAAGGGTTTGTGTCTGGAAGATTTATTTGGGAAAACATTCGAATGCTGTATGATGTACTTGTTTATACAGAAGCTCAAAAGATACCAGGTATGTTATTGCTTATAGATTTTTAAAAAGCGTTTGATAGTATAGCTTGGTCGTTTATTGAAAAAGCACTTGATTTCTTTTACTTCGGACCATAGTTGAAAAAGTGGGTTCAGACTTTTTATGCTGAAATCAGTGCTTGTGCCTCTGTGGATGGCAATTATTCTGACTGGCTTAATATTCAGCAAGGCGTTAGACAGGGCGATCCCTCTTCACCTTATTTATTATTAATTGCGCCGAGATTTTATCATTGTTACTCAAGCAAAACAATCGTATAAAAGGTATCAGATTGGCAGATGATAAAGAAGCATTGTTATCACCGTTTTCAGACGACATCGCTATATATCTGGACGGTACAGAGGAATGTTTTGAGGAGGGTGTCCATTGTCTTAGCTTTTTTACATCAATTTCAGGTTTGAAAATGAACTTTGAAAAAAAAAAGCCCAGGTAGTTTGGATTGGAGCGTGTATTAAGAAATCAGAAATCAGGTATATGCAAGATATGATTTTTCTTTGGAACCCTGGTGTGTTTCGGGTTCTTGGTGTTCTTTTCTCAACCAATACCGAGGAAATCGTGGCTCTGAATTATCACAACAAATTAAAAGACATAGAACGTTTGTTAGTATCATGGTCAAGAAGGCATCTGACACCTATTGGAAAAATTGCGGTTATTAAAAGTTTGTCTGTATCAAAGGTTGTACACCTGTTAATGAATTTACCTGCAGGGGCGGCGGAACCGGGGGGAGGGGGGCAGGGGGGTCATCTGCCACCACCACCCACCCCCGGGCCTCGAAGTGTGTGTGTGTGTGGGGGGGGGGGGGGGGCAAGAGTGTCTGTTTGCCCTCCTGGAAAAATCTTGTGTCCCAACAAAAGTGGGGGGACAAAGCATACTCCTGCCCCCGCCCCCCCCCTCCCCCCCTCCCCTGTTCTGGAGAAGGGGGGGGGGGGGGGCTTTTTTCCAAAAGAAGGTGTTATGGTAGCAGACGAAAGTATGCACACATGTATTGATGACGTCACATGTATTGAGGACATGATGTAAGAAGCTGCCCGGATGAATAACGTATCAAGAACGTTATCTGGGTGCAGTCTTGAATCTTGAATCTTGAATGGAGTCTTGAATGGAATAAACCGCTGTGTATGAATTCGGCAGTGTATGTCCTTCTGTGGTCACATAACATGGTGTCAAAAGTGGCCGTGAGACTGTGAGAGAGTATTCATTAATTGAAAGAACCATCTGCCTATGAACACTAGAACAGTGAAAACGACACGTTTGAACTAATACTTCATTGATGCAGAATTTTAAATGATAATAAGACTGATTACCAGTAATTTGTTTTGAACATTTCTTTCTAGTCACACACTAACGTGATAAAAACATTCTAGTCAACTTGAAATGACCAACAGTAATTCATTTTTTTTTTTTTTTTTTTTTTTGGAGGGAAGATGTTATGGCAGCAGACGAAAGTATGCACACATGTATTGATGACGTCACATGTATTGAGGACATGATGTATGAAGCTGCCCGGATGAATAACGTATCAAGAACGTTATCTGGGTGCCATCTTGAATCGTGCTGGAATAAACCGCTGTGTATGCATTCGGCAGTGTCTGTCCTTTTGTAGTCACCTAACAGAAGGCATCAGATCGCACAGATTTTGCATATTCTTCTGCATAGTCTATATTCTAAAAGACGCTAGAAAAACTCAGCAACGCCATCGACTCTCCCTCCTGCGGTAAGGCTCCTGGGAAAGACGGCATCCCGCCAGAAGTTCTGAAAAGTGGCGCCTAGCGCTACACCATCGTCTCCCGAGACGAACGGATGCCGATACGATACGTATTCTAAAGCATGTCCACTGAGTTCCAGTGAATCCACAATTACCAAGGGCCGTCACTGCGAAACATTCTACACGAGTTTCCTAGAAACGCGCGACCGAGTTTATTTTCGCTCCTGAATCGTCTAGACAGCATGCCGAAAAGAAAAGCAAAAGCATCGGATGGCTCAACGAAGCCAATTTCGTCCTTCTTTGCTTCTTCAACTTCAATCGAAGGTAAGAAGAATTGATCACTGCCGATCGCCTCAATGAATAATAATTAGGTCTATGTTCTGAAGGAGTGACCATGAACATGCCGACGATAAATTTCGGACGTCAGCCACCGCCATTTTGAAATTGAAATCGGCGAAAGTTTAAGGTATGGGCTAAGGTTTAAGGTTTAATGTTATAGTTAGGGGCAGGGTTAGCGTTAGTTTCATCCAGAGTGAGGGTTTTGTTGAGTCTCTAAATCCACAATTTTTAGCCTGGCTGACGTCCGAAATTTAGACGCTCCATTTACAGGAAATACGCACACGTACAGAAAATAGGTCACCAAATCAGCGCCGTATCTCTTACTTTGGTTAAGAGATACGCCGACCCTGTACCTGACCCTCAAAGTCAGTTTCTGACAGAACTTAGTAGTATGTTTTATAAATTTCTGTGGGACGGTAAGAGAAGTAAAATAAGTAAGTCAATTGTCTGTTCCCAGTACGAAGATGGTGGACTAAAAATGATTGATCTACATTCATTTTTGGCAGCCATGAAAATTGGATGGTTGAAACGATTGTATCGTGCACAAGAAGACTCGTTTCTAAAAAAAAAAAACACTTACATATTGTTTGTGTCCAGGTATTTTAAGACTGTCATCCAATGGTAGTGTATTGAGTGAATATGTGTAAGAACAAGCTTTGCTTTGATGTGGTGAAATACTATAAAAATATTTATTCCAGATGTATTCCTGAGAAACTTGGTGAAGTTCTCTCCGAATGCATTCACTATATTTTGAACATTGTTCGTGATAATAAGGTCAAGCAGGGTGGGTTTCTAATTTCGGAAGAACTACTCTCAGAAGAGAATGAATCTTGTATTAATAATAAATAATAATAATATTTATAGGGCGCCTATCCCCGGGAGGCGAGCTCTAGGCGCCTTACATTCTAAAACCGAAGTTTAAAAAAAATCACTCGGTGTACACTACGTAAGTACAAGTAAAAAGTAAAAGAGCACACACACACACACACACACACACACACACACACACACACACACCGACTGTGTAGAAATGATAAAGGATAGACAGAGACAATTAAAAACCAAGAACAAGCACCAGTGATAAAACCCAAAACAAAAGGATAGATTGGAATGAGCTAGATAAAACCTTAAAAGATAGCAGTAGTTATGTGAATGTAAGACATTAAAAATGGGACCTTGCGCATTTTGAGGTCACAGCTCATTGGTATGATCGCGCAGGTCAGTCCAGATACTTTAAAAACAAGTGTGTCTTAAGATTAGATTTAAAGGCGACAGTGTAGGACAATCTCTGAGGGGCTTTGGTAAAGTATTCCATGTAGCAGGACCAGAGTAAGAAAAGGAACGTTTCCCAAAACTGCTTAGATTAAAGCGAGGGACACAGAGGTGCCCTGCTTCCTGGGAGCGCAGGGATCGGGTAGAAACGTATGGAGTGAGGAGCTCAGCAAGGTATCAAGGTGTGTTAGACTGCAGAGTGCGGTAGCATAGAGTGCCCAGGTCAAATGTTAGCATCTGCTAACAGTGTTAGCATTACTGGATTTGTGCTAAAGTTCCGCTGAATATATGCTATCAGACTTAGCGGTGAAACATTATACGCTGAATCTATGCTAACAACTTTCCAAATAAGGAAATGTCTGCTATTTAACTGCTATCAGTATGAAAATTAACTGTTAGTAAATTCTCAGCATATGCTAACCTTCTGCTGCCGAAATGCTAACAAATCTTTGGTTTCTCAAGACCAGACCTTTCCATGCTTTATTTATGCTAACATATCTTTGGTTTCACAAAACCAGCCATTGCCATGCTTGATCTATGCTAACATATCTTTGGTTTCACAAAACCAACCCTTTCCATGCTTGATCTATGCTAACATATCTTTGATTTCACAAAACCAGGGATTTCCGTGCTTGATCTATGCTAACATATCTTTGATTTCACAAAACCAACCCTTTCCATGCTTGATCTATGCTAACATATCTTTGATTTCACAAAACCAGACATTTTCCGTGCTTGATCTATGCTAACATATCTTTGGTTTCACAAAACCAACCCTTTCCATGCTTGATCTATGCTAACATATCTTTGATTTCACAAAACCAGCCATTTCCGTGCTTGATCTATGCTAACATATCTTTGATTTCACAAAACCAACCCTTTCCATGCTTGATTTATGCTAACATATCTTTGATTTCACAAAACCAGCCATTTCCGTGCTTGATCTATGCTAATATATCTTTGGTTTCACAAAACTGTCCTATCCATGCTTGGTCTATGCTAGCATATCTTTGGTTTCACAAAACAAGCGTCTGTCTGTCACTGCGTGCGCGGTGTCTATTCATGTGGTAAAGCGGTGGATAGACGGTTAATCAGCTATCAAGGACTGAAATACACCAAAGATAGATCCGCCGCGACCCTTGCCTGTCGGTACCGTCAGCATAATTATGTCTTTCAGGAAAACCACATTATCAGTCCGTTCTTGACTATACTGAGCATATTCAGACCTTAAAAACGTATGTCAGAAGTTTCAAAACCCAACTACTAATACAAATGCTCGGCAGTTGTAGTGATATCTTCAAAGCTTTTATTGCCACATGCGGCGGCACATTTGGTAAACTAGCCTCAAGGCAGTAATAAGGTGATTTTGGAACCACTATTGATTTCGTTTTGTGACGTTTCTTCTGTCGTCTTTGTCAGGCTTGCAAATGTCCTGTGTTAACCTACCCCCGTCCTAGCAGTTCAACAGCCGGTGTGTGTGTGTGTGTGTGTGTGTGTGTGTGTGTGTGTGTGTGTGTGTGTGTGTGCGTGTTTTAGAGAGAGAGAGAGAGAGAGAAGGGCCACTTAGAAATACGAGTTAAATGAAAAATCGTCAGATTTTTTAGGAATGAAATTTAGTCTTTAATCAGCTTTGAAGATATCACTACAACTACAAGCGATTGGCCGGATGTAGTGATAAAACCTACAAAAATATCACTATAACCGGACGTCCGGATGTAGTGATAAAACCTACAAAAATATCACTATAACCGGACATCCGGATGTAGTAATAGTCCGGATGTAGTGATAAAAAAAATTTGGTCCCAAGGGCTAAGCACATTGCGTTGCTGGCGTTTGCTCGCCATTTTGGTAAAGGGAGATTACTCTCGAACATTATCACTACAGCCGGACTTTAGCTTCCCCGGGACTTGAAAATAGTATCACTACAAGCGGACTATCACTGAAAAATATCACTACAACCGGACTAAGTTAACAAAGAACATGAACAACTGGGACCGGGACCAAGAAATTCTATTACTACAGCCGGACTATCACTACATGGGTCTATCACTACAGCCGGACTTCACTGTAGTCACTCGTTTGGACTCAGACGCATAAACCGGCAACATGCCGAGGGGACGTAACTGCGTTCCTCTGCCATCAGCAACGGCAAAACGGTTGTTAGCTCCCTTGCATCGTTTGAACACACTCGCATTCAGAGTGTGTGTGTGTGTGTGCGTGTGCGTGTGTGTGTGTGTGTGTGTTTTACCCACCTCGTGAAGACTCACTATAGACTACACACCCACATGAGTGGCGTCGGAAGATGTTCAGGGTTGGGGGGGGGGCACAACTGGCCATCGACGGCGCGGAGCGCCGAGCTATCTAGGGGGGTCCGGGGGCATGCCCCCCCGGAAAAGTTTTAAAAATTAGAAGCAAATCTGTGCAATCTGGCGCATTCTGGGCGTGTTTATGGGTGGATTTCTATAAGCAAAATTTAGGTGTGAAAGACATACAAACTATTCATAAAACTTAACTTCAAATACCCTACCTTATGGTCACATCTGCTGATCTCCTCTCACGAACTCCACTGGATAGCTTGGCACACACACACACACACACGTCACACTTGTCAACCAGTTTATCAGACCACGGTCGTGTCTTATACGACCGTGATCAGACTGACAACGTTCATGATGCCTCACACACTGACCACACAAAATCAGTTTCAAATTGCAACTGTCTACTATTGCTATATGATAATAATAAGAAGAATAAATGGTATTTGTAGGGCGCATTTCTTTGGCATAAACTCAATGCGCCAATCACTCACCGACACTCACGCACATTTTACAAACAGTGGACAGACATACACTGGTGAAACTGACTAGTTGCTGACACGGGAAATTACTGGAAAGCTTTACAGAAGAGGAAAGTTTTAAGGTTGCTCTTAAAAACAGACAGTGTGGGCGCGTTTCTCAGATGTGCTGGCAGAGAATTCCAAAAGGCTGGTGCAGCAAAACTGGAACAGCGCTCGCCAAAGGATTTCAGGTTGCGCTTGGGAATTTTGAGAAGCCTCTCGGACGACGACCGGAGGGTTCGCGACGGTTGATAGGTGACGAGTGAAGCTGAAAGGTATGGTGGAAGGGTGCCATCAAACTGACGAAAGGCCAGAACAGAAATTTTATACTGAAGGCGGAAATGGACTGGTAGCCAGTGGAGCTCTCTCAGAAGCGGTGTTGCATGCTCTCGCTTCCGTTTGCCCAGCACTAAGCGCGCAGCGCTGTTCTGAACTCTTTGAAGGCGGCCTAACTGTTCTGCTGGAAGGCCAGCCAGTGCTGAGTTACAGTAGTCTAGGCGTGAGGTTATGAGAGCAGTAACTAATTTTACACAAGCACTCTGTGAAAGGTACGGTCGGATTGATGCAATTCGTCTGAGTTCCAGAAAACAGGCGCGGCAGACATTGCTGATCTGTTCCTGCATAGAAAGCGACCGACCAGTCCTGACACCGAGATACTTGACGAATTTCAGGAATGTATGTCACAACCATCAATGAAGACAGTACCCCTGATGCCAAAGGTGACATCAAGCCGTCGAAGCATAATGGAATGATCCAGCGTGTCGAATGCTGCGCTGAGGTCCAACAAGGCAACCAAAGAAACAAGTCTCTCGTCTGCTTTAACCAGGAGACCCTCTAGGACACTCAGCACAGCAGTCTCCGCGCTGTGATCCTTCCGGTATGCTGACTTCTGACTGGCCACAAGAAGTGAGGATGGGGGTGGCGAGGAATAGAAATAGCTTGCTCTCTCTCCCGCCTGCTAATGAATGCTACCATTCCCTGAAGGGGGGGGGGGGGGGGGGGCACGGAAAAAAGGGGATTGCTCTTTGGGCCCCCGTCTCATTGGGCCCCCGTCTCATTGGGCCCCCATGTCATTGGACCCCCACACTTTTTTTTTTCTTTTTTTTTTTTGTAGCAAATAATTAAGAAAACGTGTCATTGGGCCCCCGTCTCATTGCCCCCCCCCCCCCCGTCTCATTGGACCCCCACACTTTTTTTGTTTGTAGCAAATAATTAAGAAAACGTGTCATTGGGCCCCCGTCTCTTTGGGCCCCCCGTCTCATTGGGCCCCCGTCTCATTGGGCCCCCACACTTTTTTTTTTAGCAAATTAAATAAGAAAACGTGTCCTTGGGCATGATCATGTGTGTGATTTTCTCGTTTCACATGTACAGTGGAAGTGTTTTCAGTTGTGTATGTTGATTCTGCCTCAAAGTAAAAACACAGAATAAACAATATAATCGTGTACCTACTTTGTATGTGTATACAATATATCTATTGGGATCTATGACAGAGGAGTCGCACACGGGAGGGACGGGGAGGCCATGGGTTCACCAAGTTTTTTTTCCTCCTCTACCAAGACCAAGATGAGGTAACAGACACTTTAAACATGACTAAACTTCCTCCAACTCATTCAAGGGGCTGAACTCTGCCTTTTGGATAAGACGGGGGCCCAATGACATGGGGGCCCAATGACACAGGGGCTTAAAGACATCATCCCGGAAAAAGTCTTCGAGTTTAATTTTCCAACACCTTGCTCTGGAACTTATCTCTTTCCAAAATGCACACACACACACACACACACACACACACACACACACACACACACACACACACACACACACACACACACACACACACATCATGGGAGAGGGGGTGGGGGTGCATGGAAAGTGTCTTCGAATAATTGCTTCAGGCAGTGCCCTCATAACATTCTCTCCTTGAAAACTGGAGCACTGGGACGGGGGTTCCACAGCCGTTATACCCGCCCCCCCCCTCCCCTTGCCGCACCCCACACTTTATTTATGACATGCGATTCACGCACATCTCTCTCTCTCTCTCTCTCTCTCTCTCTCTCTGGATGGAGTTGGAGAGACTAGAGGGGGGGCCCCAAACATGCTAGTGCCCCCCTCAGCTGGGCAGATTTCTAGGGGGGCCTAGAGACCCTCAGACCCCCCCCCCCCACTTTTTTGCCCCCCTGCCCCCCCCCTCCCCCTGTTCCGACGCACCTGGAACTTCGTGAGGACTCACACACAAGTCCTCACGATGCGACGCCACCACTAGACGCGGACTACCCTTCTGTGTCATCTCTCAAATTATCGTTCAAGTCTTCACTATGTCGCCAGGTGTGATTTGTGCATGTGTATTCCGCCTGTATCCCGCCTCGCGGATACACAAATTTGCTAAGAGCGACTCGGCATACACACCGTAAGACTTTAGCTATTTTTAACCAACCAATCACATACTTCACATACGTCACTCTTTCGCGCCAAAACCAACTGCGTGTTTTTTTGGGTTGTTTTTTTTTTTTTGATCTGCCAATCACACGTGGCCATGCAAAATACATGTACTTGCTGTCACAGATGGTAGGACTATAGGAGAAGCAGCATGGCAGACAAAAGGTAAGGACCATTCTTTTGTTGATGTGATGATGATTGTGACCACGTGTTTCACGCTGTTCTTTATAAGACTGAATAAGTGAGTTTTTAGTTGTCTCCTGAAGGATAGGTATGGTCACTTCCCGCAAAAAGTGAAGCCGACAGCCCAGTAGAATTAGAAGAGAGGAGAATTTATTTCCTGATGGCAAATGAATAAAATTTCTGCTTGATGATTTTAGTTTGAGCGTTTTAGACGGACAGGTAATTGATGCTTGCACACTTATGGCACACAAAACAAGTGATCCGATTCTGCCATCTTCTGCGGCTCGCTCGCCTGATAGGTTTGGCGTTATCAGCAGAAAAGCATTATAGTCATACTTCAGTAGAGAGCGACGAGCTATTCTGGCCTCTGTGCGAGCAGTGTCGGCTCTGGCAACCAATGAGAATCTGCCCTGAGTTGGCGCAAAACTAATGAGTCAGGCATATACTGCCGTAATTGATGCGCACTACTGGGAAACATAACTGTCCTCTCCAGCAGAAAAAAAAAATCACTGAAGACGGTGTTTCATAGAGGAAGTGGGATTTTGGAGAAGGGGGGGGGGGGGGAGGGGGGGTTACACTGAATAAGTGAGTTTTAGCTGCGTTTTGAAGGATAGGTATAGATGCGGCCACTTCCCGCAAAAGCACCCTGAGCCCAATACAAGAGAGGGGAAGTTCAATCAAAGAATTTATTTCGTGATGGCAAATGAATAAAATTTCTGCTTGCTGATTTTGATTTGAGCTTGTGTAGTAAGGTGGGTTGGGGGAACTTCGGCACCCTTGCGGTTCGGGGGAAATTCGTCACCCAAGTTTCTTCTATAATTCAATGCACTTACTAAGCTTTCATCCCTCCAAATAGGCTCTCCCAAGTAACTACAAGATTCCAAACGATAGATGGAACGACCAGTGAAAATACTTGGTACAGCCAGACGCGTCAAATGATCGCATTCTGACTTGACTGCTTTTCTCGTCTGCTTCATAACTTCACGTGTCTTTTGCCGGTAAAGTCCCAACTTCACGTGTCTTTTGTCGGTAAAGTCCCAACTATCTTTGTATAGTCTTATTTTTATGTTTTTGAATGAAATCAAATATATCAAGGGTCTTAAACATAAACATGACTTTATTTTAAAGTTTAAATGTTTCTTTAGCGATGGCACACATCAAAACACTGCATAAACACGAAATTAGTAATTACTGAGGGTGACGAAGTTCCCCCGACCAAAAATGTACAGGGGGGAAATCCGTCACCATCAACAGGGGAAATTCGTTTTAAGGGTAAGCTAAGAAGTTGAAATATTCTAACACTAAAATAGCCTTCCAGGATGGTTCTACCATAGACACACTCACATTCCCAGACTGGTCGATTTGCTTAGCTTAATGAATACACACAAAAATAACCTCTTGTTTTAAGCTCAGTTTTGCCTGAAACAGTCTTCTTCATTCAGAGAGAGAGAGAGAGAGAGGGAGTTGTTTAATCACACATGTTAGATAAAAATAAAGAAGAAATCTGACCTACAGTTTGTAGCACATCACATTTAAGGCACTGAAACCATGAAAACAAATACTCTCAAGCCTAGTGACGAAGTTCCCCAGGTGGTGCCGAAGTTCCCCCAAGGGAGTGACGGAGTTCCCCCGAAGGTGTCGAAGTTCCCCCAAACACGCTCACTTGTTCTCAGAACGATTTTCAATGCACATTCATGAGGTTAAAGTCGCAGTTTCATTGAAAGCAGGCCTGCGACTGGTTAAAGTATCCGTTGGCATTAAGCATGTTTCTCTCACGTGAACACGAAAAGGCGGGCAGTATGTTAAGTCAACGCGCTAGTGGACGCATGCACGCAGTGCCGAAGTTCCCCCAACCCACCTTAAAGTATTGTTTTCTCTCTTCATCCAAAAGAACAAAAACAGTGTTGCGACGAAACAGCAGAGATTCAGAAGGCCAATGACGTATCCATCGATAGCGCTACAAAATACAATGTTGTACAGAGACTGGAAACTTGGCGCGTCGCGAGGCTAGTAGGCTAGTCAAATTGCTGAACAAGGTAGAACAAATTTGATCCTAACTTTTTATTACAGATTTCAGTAGAACACAGACCTCTAATGCTGTGGTGGTCTCCGTGATTTTTTTCTCCGTCCGCGTCACCGTTAAAAACGACCGTCCGCGTCACCGTTAAAAACGACCGTTTATCTTGCCATTTTCACTATATGAGCCCTATAAATGGGCTTTTGAGGGTGTGCACAAAGTATGCGTGTTTGCGGGTACAGAAATGCGCAGAACTCCGCTCTAAATACGGTTACTGTTAGACAAGACATGCATTGTTGACAAATTTTACCCCAATCAGAATGATGCTTCCTGGGTAATTGCGGCAATTAGTTTGACCGTTGATTGAGGACCCTGTAAAACGGCTGTATTTCATGCTTGTGCACTTATCAGGTCACTGCAGTTGACATGTATCGCGGAAAACATTTACGAACATTGGACAGTTCAGTCAGAAAACGCTTCTTTGATGTTGTGACGTTCCCTTGTCACCGCATGTGCAGGTACGTATGAAATATGATATCCAAGTGAGCACTTTTTTCGGTAGCGATATTTTGGGGGTGTACTTATTAAAGTTGTTGCTGCGTTGTGAGTAGTGAACGGGTTTTCTCAAAGAGCAGTGCACACTCAAGAATAGTATCCCAGTTGTGTCATATCATAAGTTCATTGAAATCGCTATTGTGCGTTTGTCACAAACAGCCATCGAAAGTGCAATCTGCTTAATAATGGCTGAATATGCGAAATGATGGGGGTAGGGACACTTGATTGGTTGCTGTGATAAGGTGTATCCGCGAAAACAAGTATAATATGATGCAAATATTCGGGCACATCCTCGGTGTTTCAGAATTATCTTCCGGAACTTGAATGAGAGATTCATTGCTTATAGATGGCCGTTAATTGAAGCTATCAGTTCCCTATATGGGCTGAAAGCGGTGCTTACCAAAGAACCTACCATAATTGCTACGCTTGAATCATTTTCTTTTTATACATTTGTCTTAGTGAAAAAGACAATGACTAGTCGTATGAAGAAAGATCCGTGAATCTGAACAAGCGCGTCTTCTTTACAGCGGTCATTATTTTTACCCATTGTTTCCATTTCCTTCATTACATGCTGAGTGGGGGGTAGGTTTATATTTTGCTGCTAGCAGCCACCAATTTTAACTTGTCATTGTTTTACATACTGAGAAAAGTAGAGTGATCCCAGAAGAAGGAAAACGTGCATCCCACATCAAATTTCATGAACTCTTCAATGCTTGAAATAGGTGACTTAAATTACCTTTTTCTAATTACACAGAGCATTAACCACTACGGGGTAGGTTACCAAGTATCCTGATATGACGGCCACAGTGTACACATCGTATTTTGTTATTTACCAGCTTTTAGAGGAGAGGCTTGGCACTTACGTGTTACTAGCCCATCCACTATGTCCCTTTGGCTGTGAGTGCTAATGAGGGGAATCCGTATTGTGATTGGGTAAAAAAATTGACAGTACACAGCAAAGATTACAAATGTCGCCGCTGCAGCAGGTATTAATCACAAACCTCAAGTTTGACTACTGGATCTGTTAGACCAAACACCCTGTGGTGGTCCAAGGAAATGACTAGAAATGTACCTGTAGCAGCCCGAGGATATCAAAATGTCTATTTTATATATAGACGCCCATTCATTCACTAATGGGGACCGGGCTGACATATAATGCTGCTGCAGCTGCTACGCTTAACAGATCATGTGCAGACGTACATCATGATTTAAGGAAATGGTCTAGCATCACAAAAATACTATTTTAAAGATACCCCTCCGCTTAAAATTGTATCGCACTAAGAAAATGTCGGACATTTTCACTAATTCCTGTTTTTGAGGTACAGGTATAGATATCAGACAAAATTAATTTAAGCTTCAAGTAAAATAACATTTCGCAAATGCCAATAAAAAAAAATCGACGCCAAAGAAAATCTGTGAAATCTCTTTTATTTTCAACGTGTTTTTCCTTGGGAACAAACGCCGTTAAGTTGGCCTTCTTTTTTTTTTTTTTCTTTTTTTTTGGCATTTTCATATGTAGGAATGCAGTTCAGTACTTGCAAAGTGCAATGGAAATTATGTAGAGCACAACCTCAAGTCTATAGTAGTATGTGGCTGAATTCATTTCAAATGTTATGAGGTATGTTAATCACACGGCAAACATGTTTTCAAGGTCAAGGTCATTGGTTTGTCTATTTACTCCAGAACATTTTACTTCCTCGCTCAGAATAAGTATTTTGGTGCTGCTCACTTTTGTCCCCGTGATTTGATGAGTTCACAGCATCCTGTTCCCAGACCAGCTTTTGGTAGAGGGCTATAGAACGTTGTGGTGAATGTAGTTGCGTGTTTTGGGTTTTTTTTTTTTTTTTTTTTAGCCTTTTCACCTAAAAGGAGGTGTGTGTGTGTGTGTGTGTGTGTGTGTGTGTGTGTGTGTGTGTGTGTGTGAGCTGTTTCAGAGGTTTCATAGATGGTTGCGCTTTCCTATGTATAGATTATGTGTATGTTGCACAAATATCTTCTGTCGTATCGTTCTGTGTATAATCATGTGGTCCTGGTTTGTTTAATTTTTTTTTTTTTTATCTTCCATGCCCCAGAAAGGGGAAAAGGAAAATAATCTTGAATCTTGAGACATGGGGCACTATCCCAAGAATACAAAACAGGCCACCGGCCGTTTTCGACACCACGAAGGGTCATCCGCCATATTGATCTTGTGATGGCGTTTCTGTGTCCATGTGCATTGGAATTAATAACTATGGCGGACTGAACATTTGTGTTTTTAGAAAACGTTCTTGCCAGAAAAACTGACTTGCTGACGATGAACTTTTCAGTGATTTTCAGGTTAGCCTGAACAGAAAAGAAATTCGCATTCCTTTCTTTCGTTGCTCAGTATATACGTGAATAGATATAACAACAATAATAATAATGATAATTATACTACTACTACTACCGCTACTACTACTACTAATAATAAAGGGGGTGGGGAGGGGAGGGGGGCGTCCAGTTTTTCATGTTTGAATTTCGTCCAAACAAAATGGTTTTCGTAAACTTGAGTTTAGACTGGTTCGTTCCGCGTTATTTTCAGTAAACCAACTTCTTTGTGTCGTTGGAAGAATAATGACAATGGAATGAACAACTCAAACGGTCAGGTCCTGGTTTACAGACACGTCGCCTTGCACGGTTTGATGAACATTAGTGTTAGTCGGGTAGGGCTTAATGACCTGGTCCAACCAACGTCATTACCAGATCAGCTACCCGTGCACTGGGATAGACCTTCGCGTGTTTACTGTCCTTCTGGGTGTCATTGCCACCCGGATTTGTAATGTGAATACCATGAACCCCCCCCCAGCTATACCCGACACCCTCCCCTCAACCCCGTTAAATTTGTTTTAGCTGTAGCAATGAAAGCTGCGTAAGAAACACATACATCGTTACTGACGCGTAACGCGTAATACCATTCACTTGACTTGCAAGATCCCAGAATCGCACGTATAGCGTAGGGCATTCAAGTCTTTGAAAATGTATCCTCTACTCTAGTGTATATATTCTACCCCACAGGGTGAGATCTATTCATTTTTGTGCTGGCCTTTTCCTCGTTGTTCCGTCTTTGACATCACCCATGGTGGAAGTGGACGTTAAATTCCCAAACGACCATCGTGCCCCATAGCACTATTGCGTTTTTGACAAATATTTTTGCTGGTTTTTTTTTTTTTTTTCTCCTCTTCTCCGAAGGTTCTTGTTATCGAAACCGGCATTTCACGGCTACACATGAACCACTAGGCGCCTAGTTTGCATTTGATACCACGGGACAGGTTCGTGTGTAGCTGTGAAATGCCGGGACGGAGCCGCATGCCACGCTTTCTGTCAAAAATATCCCGATCTTAACCAGGCCCGGGAACAGCGGCCTCTGCGGTGGCGGTCGTGTAATCATCCACATCATAAGATGTGTCATCCCATTGGAAGCACCCTTAAAATGACACCCTTGACGTGTGTGAGTCTCGGCTGTGTGGCAACAGCCTCCCCATTGGGCTCATAGCACACCCGCTTCGGGTAGGAGCCGAACTAGGTAGGAAAAATCCCGCTTGCCTCGGCTGGGACTCGAACCCAGGTCTCCCGGCCCATGGTCCGAAGTGGTAACCACTACACCGCAGGGCCGGTAACAAAATCAAAATTAACGGTCTCCTGGGGCAGGGTCACTCTGATCTATTGCATACATTCATACATATCTCCCAGTTACTGTCTTAGGTGCAGTCTTGTAACTAAACCTCGTGTGTGTTCGTCTTTGGCATTTTAAAAAGCTGGTGTGTGTGTGTGTGTGTGTGTGTGTGTGTGTGTGTGTGTGTGTGTGTGTGTGCGCGCGCGCGCACAATACAAGCTTAAATCAGCTGGCGGTCTAAAGTCATCTCGTCACTGCGTTGGTCTGCTGTAAATCGTCTTCATTGTTTTCATTGTCTGTGTCGGCGTCACGTTGTCCCAAGTAAACGTAAGATGAGCCATCTAACTTGGCGGTTGAATAAAACACCGAGTCCAATACACGCAACTGGCAGTCATTCTCGACTGAGCAATGATAAAGAGCGCCACCTGTGTAACCTCGTGTGTGTTCGTCTTTGGCATTTTAAAAAGCTGGTGTGTGTGTGTGTGTGTGTGTGTGTGTGTGTGTGTGTGTGTGTGTGTGTGACAGTGATCGCGTTAATCGGTAATTACCGGTAAAATACCGTTTGCAAAACCAGAATACCGGAAACATTTGGAGCTGCCGGTCCCAGGGACCGATTGTAATTTGCTAGGACCGGTAAACACTGTGGCCTCTGATAGGGGCGTGGGGGGGGGGGGTGACCCAGTTTCAGCGAACGTTAATCACTGTCACAATAGTTTGTTGCCCACTGGCCAGGGCTTCTTTGTTCTTGCGATGGACTTGCTGTTATCTTTACCTCTCATACCGATACAGCGTTGCGACACTGTGATTGTGTTTAAGTCGATTTGCAGTGTAATTCTTATCACTGGTTTTAATTCTCATGGGACCGGTTCTGACACAGGTTGTTGAGTGACAGTGTGGGGAGGTCGCTGATGGGACCGGTTTTCAAAATTCCTAGCGCGATCACTGGTGCGTGCGTGTGTGTGTGTGTGTGTGTGTGTGTGTGTGTGTGTGTGTGTGTGTGTGTGTGTGTGTGTGCGCGCGCGCGCGCGCGCACAATACAAGCTTAAATAAGCTGGCGGCCCAAAGTCATCTTGTCACTGCGTTGGTCTGCTGTAAATCGTCTCCATTGTTTTCATTGTTTGTGTCGGCGCCACGTTGTCCCAAGTAAACGTAAGATGAGCCATCTAACTTGGCGGTTGAATAAAACACCGAATCCAATACACGCAACTGGCAGTCATTCTCGACTGAGCAATGATAAAGAGCGCCACCTGACGGATTTTATATTTTGAATCTCATTAATTACACGGGACAGTAACGAGAAAGACATTCAGTGATTCATATTAAACTTGCTGGGTACCCAAACCAGTGGATATTAAAACAATGCAAGTTAGCTCTCCGCGTCTATAATAATCATTTACAGTCATTACTTGTTTACTGTTGGTGTATTTATCTAAAATGAGTGCAAGTCCTCTCTAGGTTTCATGTCTCAGTGAGGCAGGTGTGCGATCATGCTAGTACTTGTAATAGTGAGGACTAAGACAGGTCCTCAGGAGGAGGGTCTTGTCAGATACACAAAGTAGGTCCTCAGTAGGAAGTCTTCACAGTGCATGTACAAAGTCATATTACGTACTCAGCAATGCAATCCTATTAACGGGGTTTCCAACCGACAATCGTCATACCGAAGGCAACTTCATCTCATTCCACCGGCCATTTCCTCGAAAAAGCGGTATTTTCCTATAGTCCTCACGATGATGATGGAAGTTCAACGTCCACGCCATGTAGGTTAAACAAGTGTGTGTGTGTGTGTGTGTGTGTGTGTGTGTGTGTGTGTGTGTGTGTGTGTGTGTGTGTGTGTGTTTCTCTCTTCTCTCTGTCTCGTTTGCGGAGACTTCATAAAAGAAAAGGATTAGCAAACTGAAGCCGGCGGCGGGAACACAATGACCGCGTCACATTCACTCCCCGTTGTGGAGAAGTTAAGCCAGAAGATTAACACCGATTGATTTGCTCTGTTGGAAAAAAGGAAACTTTTAAATGTTTTAGGATTACTATTGTCCCCTCCAGGTCAGTATCGCGAGCGGCCCATTTTTCTCCCGACTGTCAAAATTCCCATCCCTCCTAACCCCTGCGACCACCGACCGGCAATGCATTTCTCTATTGTACTGTTTCCGAGTTGAAGCCGGATCCAGGCCGTCATATCGTTACTTCAATCTTTAAATATTTCACGCTTTCTCTCGATCCCCCCCCCCCCCACCTCCAGCCCCTCTTGCTGTCTCTGTCTGTCTGTCACTGCGTGCGCGGTGTCTATTCATGTGGCAAAGCGGTGGATAGACGGTTAATCAGCTATCAAGGACTGAAATACACCAAAGATAAACCCGCCGCGACCCTTGCCTGTCGGTACCGTCAGCATAATTATGTCTTTCAGGAAAACCACATCATCAGTCCGTTCTTGGCTATACTGAGCATAGTCAGACCTTAAAAACGTATGTCAGAAGTTTCAAAACCCAACTACTAATACAAAATGCTCGGCATTTGGCCGTTACATCTTTCCTAAATACCCAACAGTCACTACTTCACGTCTTATATGCCGTCTGCCGGTCCTATCGGCGCCGAAGTGCCTAACAATTCACATTCTCAAGGTCAAATTAGATGCCTGTGATGTTCTTTTCGGTTACCGAGGGCACGAGATCAAGGCCACTGTAAATTGGATTAATCACATCATTTTAATTGGGAAAATGTGTGTTAGTATCTTTAAAAAACGGAATATTCCTTACCCCCTAGAAATCATTTTCGACCAACAAATTCAGTTAAGGAAACTTTAAATTTTATTTTATTTTTTTTTTTTTTCTCTGTCACATGTCCATCAACCGTAGATAAATTGTAGTGTTGCAGTCAGAACCAATGAAGCTCAGCCAAGTTAAAAAAAAGAAATAATAAAACAGAATCAAGAAACGTTTAATATTTTTGTGGCTTGAAGCGGGCCTATAACTGAGGTTAAAAAAAAAACAAAGAAGAAGAAAGAAGAAAAAAAAAACAATTCACATTCTTCGTCCATTCTCGCCCACACTCATCAAATTCCGAAAACATACCTCAGTAAATTTAGAAGCCAAACTACTAAAACAAATTCTTTTTTGGCCGTCAAATCGAGTCATTCTTAAATACAAAGCGGCAACTATATTTTGGTCAACCATCTATTTTCCAAACGGTCCGACTCGTTACTTTCTTCAAGTTCATCCGACACTGACCAAATTCCGAAATACACACCACACTACAGTAGATAGCTTAGACAAAAAGCTACAAATACAAATGCTCATTTGGCCGTCACATCTTTCTTAAATACCCAGCAGCCACCATTTTCCGTCCTATATGCCATGTGCCGAACATACTGTTTAACTTTTTACATTCTTCGTCCATTCTCGCCTACACTGACCAAATTCCGAAAAACAAAATATACGTCAAAAGGTCGTTTAGACACCCACCTACTAAAAGAAATGCCCATTTGGCCGTCACATTTTTCTTAAATACCCAGCAGCCACCATTTTACATCCGAAATACCGTCAGGCGATCATATCTGTTCCAAACGGCCCAACGCGTCACTTTCTTTGTCCATTCTCGCCCACACTGACCAAATTCCGAAATACAAAATGTAGGTCAGAAGATGGATCAGACATCAAGCTACAAAAAAGAATGCTCATTTGGCCATCACATCTCTCCTAAATACGCAGCAGCCACCATTTTCCATCCGAAATACCGTCTGACTGTATCATCTTTTCCAAACGGTCCGACTCATTACTTTCTCCGTCCATTCTCGTCTACACTGACCAAATTCCGAAATACAAACCACACTTCAGTAGATAGCTTAGACACTCGGCTACAAATAGAAATGCTCATTTGACCGTCACATCTTTCTTAAATACCCAGAAGCCATCATTTTACATCCGAAATACCGTCTGATAGTCCCATCATTTCCGAACTGTCCGACTCATTAGTTTCTCAGTCCATTCTCGCCTACACTGACCAAAATCCGAAATACAATACATATTTCAGTAGATAGCTTAGACACTCAGCTACAAATACAAATGCTTATTTGGCCGTCACATCTTTTTGAAATACCCAGCAGCCACCATTTTACATCCGAAATACCGTCTGCCTGTAACGTCTCTTCCAAACTGTCCGACTCACTACTTTTTCCGTCCATTCTCGCCCACACTTACCAAATTCCGAAAAACAAAAAACACTTTAGTAGAGAGATTAGACACTAAGCTACAAATACAAATGCTTATTTGGCCGTCACATCTTTTTTAAATACCCAGCAGCCACCATTTTACATCGGAAGTACCCTCTGACGGTCCCATCTTTTCCAAACGTTCCGACCCCCGGGGGGTTGGGCCGCTAGTGCGCGGGTCCGCTAGTGCGCGGGTCCGCTAGTGCGCGGGGCCGCTATTGCGCGGGAATGAAATGTTCGGTTATGATTGTTCTGTTTTGTTGCCTTATGCGCGAGGATTGCAATGTAATTACCTTAATGAAGTAAAAGCAGATTGTCTATTCAACAGTCTTTGTCTTTGTAGTGATGCAAAGCAAATGTGAAGTAGTATAATTATATGGAAAATATTGACGATTTTCCAAGGAACCCACTGTTTTTGTGAAACCCATTTTTTCAAATGGAAATTTCTCGTATTTATAGGGACGTGTGTGTGTGTGTGTGTGTGTGTGTGTGTGTGTGTGTGTGTTGGATCAATGGGTGGAGGGGGGGCACAGGAAAGCCCTGTGATCATGCTTTTCTAATGTGGAAGTTTTAAAGCATTAAATCACTCATATTTGTGTAGGATGGGCTGGGTGATTCACTTGATGAATGTATGTTGACAAATTCAGACATGCTATATTCTGGCTCGTGATTAGGCACTATACACACTGTGTTTGACATGTCACATTTACGGACTCCTGCAGATTTTTCATGTGATATGAACCTGACATTTTCGAAGATCAAAATATTGCTCTTATTTTCATCTGTCATAATGTATGTCATATACTTTTGTAGCTCGAGGAAAATATCTCAGATCATGTGCTGTGACTCACGAGCACCAAAGTGATACAAAACAAATTTCAAATTTATATACATGTATAAATGTTACTTTGGCCATTTAATAAAAAGTTTATGATGTATTTTACTATAAAGAAGTACAACCAATGAAAACACTCATTTGTCAGATTTTTACCAATACCGGCAAGTCGTCCATAATACTACGCGTACATTGACCATCACCGTATATAATAAGCATTTTGATATATACTTCATTTCTCTTTGTTTAAATGATAATAAACCATTGGCAAGTGGCATAATAATTGATTTAAGTAGTACAAGAATCTGTTTATGATTTAGACCAGCTGTTTGTGAATATCACGTAAGTCGTCGAGGCGTGAAAGTGCGCCTTTAAGTTAAGGGCTGTAACTCTGGTGCATCCCTATGGATTCTTGGGAACATTTTTGAAATACAATCAGGACATCCTAGGAAGACATCTGGCACCATCGTAGTACATTCCCGGGGTGGGGGGGGGGGGGGTGCACGGTAGGCCCCGTCACCTTGGCAAGTATTGCTTCTTATAGATGATATGGCCGCGCAATAGCGGCCCCGCGCAATAGCGGACCCGCGCACTAGCGGACCCGGACCCGCGCAATAGCGGCCCCGCGCACTAGCGGCCCCGCGCACTAGCGGGCCGACCCCCCCCCCCCCCCCCCCCCCGGGAGGCGAGCTCTAGGCGCCTTACATTCTAAAACCGAAGTTAAAAAAAAAATTACTCGGTGTACACTACGTAAGTACAACTAAAACGTAAAAGAGCACACACACACACACACACACACACACACACACACACACACACACACACAAAGGATAGACAGAGACAATTAAAAACCAAGAACAAGTACCAGTGATAAAACCCAAAACAAAAGGATAGATTGGAATGAGCTAGATAAAACCTTAAAAGATAGCAGTGGTGAGGAGGTGAATGTAAGACATTAAAAATGGGACCTTGCGCATTTTGAGGTCACAGCTCATTGGTATGATCGCGCAGGTCAGTCCAGATACTTTAAAAACAAGTGTGTCTTAAGATTAGATTTAAAAGACGACAGTGTAGGACAATCTCTGAGGGGCTTTGGTAAAGTATTCCATGTAGCAGGACCAGAGTAAGAAAAGGAACCTTTCCCAAAACTGCTTAGATTAAAGCGAGGGACACAGAGGTGCCCTGCTTCCTGGGAGCGCAGGGATCGGGTAGGAACGCATGGAGTGAGGAGCTCAGCAAGGTATCAAGGTGTGTTAGACTGCAGAGTGCGGTAGCATAGAGTGCCAGCAACCTTGTATTCGATCCTAACCTTCACTGCCAGCCAATGCAGCTCTCTCAGGAGAGGTTTTGCATGGTCTCGCTTGGATCTGCGGAGGACTTGCCTTGCCGCGTTGTTCTTCAGCCTCTGTAAACGGTTGATTTTATCGTCAGGTAAGCCGGACAACAAAGAAATACAGTAGTCAAGCCGAGACAAGACAAAGGCTGACATCAGTTTTTTCGTGGCCTCGACTGACAGGAACTGTCTGATATGGGCTATCCTTCGGATTTCGAGAAATGTGATCTTGCACATGTGACTGATCTGACGGTCCATGGACAGTGATGGATCAAGAAAGACACCAAGATTCCTCACTTTGCTAGAGAAGGGGATGTTCGACCCTGACAACTCGATGCCAGTATGGTTGCTAACAGCTTTAAGTTTCGAGAGTGTGGAAATGGGCATAATTTCAGTTTTGTCACCATTCATCTTGAGTTTGTTGTTGGTCATCCACGCCACAACTGTTTCAATGCAGCTTTGCATGTCCAGGACAAGCTGAGGAAAATGGGATGGGCTGGAAGAAGCTTTTTAACACCACTCGCCAGTGCAAACTTTCAGTGAGTTAACTATGAGTGCTTTACGTCCGAAAATAGTAAGGAAACAGAGAGCGAATATCTACGGTCTTTGGCGAAAGTGTGATACTGTATACGGCTTTCCATATCACACTCAGTGGTATGTGAGTTCACAACAAGATGGCCACCAGCCCAATATGTTGTTTCCATTCAGTGACCTGCTGTAGTCACAGTCGTAGTCGTTGTGTCATGTATGCTGCCCGCGCGCACACGAACGCAAGCTCTCCGACATCAAGCTGACATAAAGAAAGTACTGGAAACCCTTTCCGGGCCTCTATGCGCTCGCAAAACCCCAAACACATGAGGTCGTGTTAGCTCGCCTAGCTGGTTGACGTCACTAAGTTTTTGACGTATGCGAGGTTCTACATGGGTTAATGAATTCTGTCAAAGTCCTTGACAGAGTTACTTCCCGCAGGCCTGGCTGACAGACGATTGCTTACTGGTATCGGAGAATAGATGAGACCCGCTCTCTCTCCCTCTCTCTTCAGTAGACGCGCGCGCGCCGGCGTGAGGGCACACACACACACACACACACACACACACACACACACACACACACACACTTATGCTTCTGAGTGGTGTGAGTCAGTGGCAAAAACGAAACCCACTACAGAAATTCCCGCTTTCCACGTATTGTAGAGATCGCGAAGAGCCACTGCATTTCGATGCAAAATAATTTCTAGACCATGACCAGAACATGCTGGTGCAGTAACGTCAGTAGATTACGTCACCTTGGAAAGATTTCGAACCTTTCAGTAGGCTGAGGAATGTTCTAGATCTGACCTGTTCGGTATGTAGGCAGCCCTGCACAGCGTTCTGGGTTCTTCTTCTTTCATGAATTTGTTCTCCGCGCATATTCTGTTCATAAAGTATTGGAGTTGTATTCTGTTATATCCCGTGTCTTCTCTGCGATTGCACGAAGATGGCGACATAGTAGAAGTAAAATACACCACGTCTCCAAACAGAGGAATTCGGAAAGAAAGTGGCGAGACACCCCCAAGAAAAAACAGCATCATGTCAATCAAACATGACGCACTTACTTTACGTCAGTGCGCGTGCGTCTCTTCTTCGATGTTTGTGTGGCGTGTGGTTTGTAGAGGAAATGTGCTGTGAGTACAAATTTTCGAGTCAACTGACGATAACGGCTGCCGTGAATTTTTCTAATTTTTTTGTATATTTTTTATGGCACCCCAGACTCATTATCTATGTATAGTAGGGGCGATTTTGAGATCTAAAATGGGTTCTCCAGCACTTTCATGAGGTACGGCTTACGACAATAGTATAAAGCGACTACCTCCAAAATTGACTCAGTTAAGAGTCCGTATTCATGCTATCAATTTCCAAAAAATGGAGTGATTTAGATAAATATTACGCCTTTAAACGCCAGACAGCCAACTTTTCTAAAAAGGGGGATAACTCGCAAATCATGTGTGCAATCGTACCTGGATCGGGCCCTCTATTCAAAAATCTTGATTTATTGAGAAACCCCAAATTTGAAATCGATCGGTTCGGTATTTTCGGAGATACAGGCATCTGAACTGGGTTCATATGCAATGTCAACTGAGGTACTGTTTACGTGAAAACTATAACAGTGACTATTTCCTACTAGTCAGCCTGTTCAGAATCCGTAATCATGCTATCTACTGCCAAAAAGTTGAGTGATTTAAATAAATATTACGCCTGTAAACGACAGACAACCAACTTGTCTCAAAAGGGCGATAACTCCCAAATCACGTAAGCAATCATCACACGCTTGGTTCCTCTAATGTAACATTTTGATATATTTGGATACCCCAAATTAGAAGCCATTCGGTTAAGTATTTTCGAAGAAACGGGCCCGGACACAATTCACACACACACAGCCGCACGCACGCACGCACGCACGCACACACATACGCACAGACGGCACTCACTGACGAGGAGAAGCGCGTTCGGCGGACCGTACATGTCAGCATCGATGACGCACGTTTTCTTACGTCATTGTCAGAGTTACACTTGCATAATCGTCTCTGCGGGAGATCGGCAGTGACGTGCGTTTGTACCACAGATGCTTGCCCATGAACGTGGAAAATTTAGCCCGTCCTATGATGTTGTTTCCATTACTATGGAAACAACATAACAAGATGGCCACCAGCCCAATATGTTGTTTCCATTTAATCACCTGCTGTCGTCACGGTCGTTCTTTTGTAATGCCATGTATTCGGGATGACACACACACACACACACACACACACACACACACACACACACACACACACACCCCACTCTCTCTCTCTCTCTCTCTCTCTCTCTCTGAATGGAAACAACTGACCGGGCTTGTCAGACCAACCTTGGTTTTGGAAGAGAGACGTCAAGTTGTTTTCTTTGAAATCTATGACGTTTTTCCTCATTGGGATGACGCATAATACATTTGACGTAATAACTTTGACTCGGATACAATTCTTGCAATGAAAGCAGCCCCATGAAAATTGAAGTGTTGCTGCTGCGCAGTGTAACGATCGAATTTATACCGGCTCAATGTGTTTAACAGACAAGTCTGCGCGGCGAACGTTTTTTCACTATGTGTTACGTCTGCTGCGCGCGCGCACACAGACACACACAGACATACGCGCGCGCCCACGCACGCACGCACGCACGCACACAGACTTGCGCGAGCCGCGTTTGTGCATGTGCTCCATTGTGGACCGATGTGGTGTTCTCTCACTCTACTATGCTATTGAGGGAGAGTCAGTGGGAAAAACAAAGCTCACTACATCAATGAAACTCCCACTTTCCCCGTCTACAAATAGAGAACTTCCGAAAAGTGACGACACACCCCCAAGAAATGCCAGCATCACGTCAATCAAACATGACGTCGGCAAACTGACGCTGATACATGTTTGCGTCAGTGCGCGTGTGCCTTTTCTGCGATGTTTGTGAGGCGTGTGGCTTGTGTAGAGGAAATGTGCTTTGAGTACAAATTTTCGAGTCAACTGACGATAACGGCTGCAGTGAATTTTTCTAATTTTTTTGTATATTTTTTATGGCACCCCAGGCTCATTATCTATGTATAGTAGGAGCGATTTTGAGATCTAAAGTGTGTTCACCAGCACTTTAATCAGGTACGGCTTACGCCAAAAGTATAAATGCGACAACCTCCAAAATTCACTTAGTTAAGAGTCCGTATTCATGCTATCTATGTCCAAAAAATGGAGTGGTTTAGGTAAATATTACGCCTTTAAACGCCAGAAAGCCACCTTTTTTGAAAAGGGCGATAACTCGCAAATCATGGGTGCAATCGTACCTGGATCGGGCCTTCTATTCAACAATCTTGATTTATTTAGAAACCCCAAATTTGAAATCGATCGGTTCAGTATTTTCGGAGAAATAGGCATCTGAACTGGGTTCACATGCAATGTCAACTCAGGCTCGGTTTACATGAAAACTATAAGAGCGACCATTTTCTAGTAGTAAATTTGCTCAGAGTCCGTATTCAAGCTATCTACTGCCAAAAAATTGAGTGATTTAAATAAATATTACGTCTGTAAACGAAAGACAACCAACTTGTCTCAAAAGGGCGATAACTCCCAAGTCACTTAAGCAATCATCACACGCTTGAATCGTCTAATGTAAAATTTTGATATATTTGGATACCCCGAATTTGAAGCCATTCGGTTAAGTATTTTCGAAGAAACGGGCCCGGACACAATTCACACACACACACACACACACACACACACACACACACACACACACACACACACAGACGGCACTCAGTGAGGAGGAGAAGCGCGTTCGGCGCAGCATACATGCCAGCATCGATGACGCACGTTTTCTTACGTCATTGTCAGAGTTACACTTGCATAATCGTCTCTGCGGGAGATCGGCAGTGACGTGCGTTTGTACCACAGATGCTTGCCCATGAACGTGGAAAATTTAGCCCGTCCTATGATACAACATAACAAGATGGCCACCAGCCCAATATGTTGTTTCCATTCAATGACCTGCTGTAGTCACAGTCGTAGTCGTTGTGTCATGTATGCAGCCCGCGCGCACACGCCGGAACGCAAGCTCTCTGACATCAAGCATGCTGACATAAAGAAAGTACTGAAAACCCTTATCGTGCCTCTATGCACTTGCAAAAACCCAAACACATGAGGTCGTGTGAGCTCGCCTAGCTGGTTGACGTCACAACTTGTTGGCGTATGCGAGGTTCTACATGGGTGAATGAATTCTTGTAATAAAGTCGTTCCCCTTTGACAGAGTTACTTCCCGCAGACCTGACTGACAGACGATTGCTTACTGGTATCGGAGAAGAGACCCTCTCTCTCTCTCTCTCTCTCGCCTTAGACGCGCGCTTGCGCGCGCACGCACGCGCCCCCCCCCCCCCCCCCCCCCCCCCACACACACATTATGCAAAGACCTTGGAATCAGAAAGACGCGTCACTCCTGCCCTCGTAAGAGAGACATATAGCGGGACAACGCGAAGAGTTGTCTGCCCGCATTAGCGCGCATCCTAGATCTGGCCCCTATAGTGACAGCATGGCGGAAAGTGGAAAGCGATCACAAAAGCATGCAATTGTGTTCTGCGCCGAATTGTTCAAATAACAGACAAATATAAACGGGGAAATACTTCTTTTGGTATTCCTGTTGAAAAACAAACATTTTTTTTCGCTTTCTTGTCAAAAAAAAGAAAAGACCTCAAGTGGTACGTGTGCATGCAGTGTAAACTAACAGTAAACACACGCGGCTGACGCAGATACAGCGTAATTTTTCCCCTGACAACTTTACAAATCACGGTGACTTAAATTGTGCTAGCGTCTACCTGCATCTAAATTCAGAACACACACACACACACACACACACACACACACAGAGAACAAAATCATCCGGCTGAACTTCATTCTAACCATTGTAAAACCATATCACAACATAGAATCTGCTGGATCGTCGGTCGCAGATATGATTAATGCTGAGTTAGCAGGAAGTATTCAGCGGATGCGTCCATCTTTGGATCTCTCGCACATTCGATCTTTCTGTGTTCCGTACTAGTTTTACTTGAACACATCGAACGAAATGCACTGCGTAGCCTACGTACAGCAGTGAAAGCCAAACTAGATCTTTCGTTCGTCCTCCGGAACTTTGAGAGTACTTATGTTTTCCGTAGGCCTAAAACACATGCGAAATATCTTCGTTTTTGTTTATTTTGTTAAAATGTTTTACGGCGGCTAGTGTAGGGTTGGGTCAAACAAACAGACTTTTTACAAGCATGCGGATTCTATACTAAATTTACGCCAGTCACACGTCGTGGATGCGGCGAGTTTGGTTTTCACGTGTGATGCTATGTGTTATGTTTGGGAGAAAACATAATCTTGGCTCCAACTTCGATACCGATCTTGGCTCCAACTTCGATATCGTAGGCATACCTACCTCTATTTTTCAAGGGGGAAATCTACAGAAAGGTTTTCCCGTTCCTGGTGTTCGCTTCTGACAGCAATTCGGCGCTGCACACCATTGCACGCCCGAATTTTTGCGTGGTTTCTGGCTTTCTGCCATTACTGCGTAGATCTGCGGGATGCGCGCTAATGCGCTAATGCGCGCAGACAACTCTTACGCGTTGTCCCTCAAAGGGAGGTAAGTGAACTATCTTTATGTTTCCAAGATCTTTGCATTATGCTTCTGAGTGTGAGTCAGTGGCAAAAACGAAACCCACTGAAATTCCCGCTTTCCACATGTCAAGTTGTAGAGATCGCGAAAAGATACTGCAAAATAATTTCTAGACCATCCCAGAACATGCTGGTACAGTAACGTCAGTAGATTACATCACCTTGGAAAGATATCGAACCTTCCAGTAAGTTGAGAAATGTTCTAGATCTGACCTGTTCAGTACGTAAGCAGCCCTGCACAGCGTTCTGGGTTCTTCTTCTTTCATGAATTTGTTCTCCGTGCATATTCTGTTCATAAAGTATTGGAGTTGTATTCTGTTGTATCCCGTGTCTTCTCTGCGATTGCACGAAGATGGCGACATAGTAGAAGTAAAATACACCACGTCTCCAAACAGAGGAATTCGGAAAGAAAGTGGCGAGACACCCCCAAGAAAAAACAGCATCACGTCAATCAAACATGACGCACTTACTTTACGTCAGTGCGCGTGCGTCTCTTCTTCGATGTTTGTGAGGCGTGTGGCTTGTAGAGGAAATGTGCTGTGAGTACAAATTTTCGGGTCAACTGACGATAACGGCTGCAGTGAATTTTTCTAATTTTTTTGTATATTTTTTATGGCACCCCAGGCTCATTATCTATGTATAGTAGGAGCGATTTTGAGATCTAAAGTGTGTTCACCAGCACTTTCATCAGGTACGGCTTACGCCAAAAGTATAAAAGCGACAACCTCCAAAATTCACTTAGTTGAGAGTCCGTATTCATGCTATCTATGTCCAAAAAATGGAGTGGTTTAGGTAAATATTACGCATATAAACGCCAGAAAGCCACTTATTCTGAAAAGGGCGATAACTCGCAAATCATGTGTGCAATCGTACCTGGATCGGGCCTTCTATTCAACAATCTTGATTCATTTAGAAACCCCAAATTTGAAATCGATCGGTTCAGTATTTTCGGAGAAATAGGCATCTGAACTGGGTTCACATGCAATGTCAACTCAGGCTCGGTTTACATGAAAACTATAAGAGCGACCATTTTCTAGTAGTGACTCTGTTCAGAGTCCGTATTCAAGCTATCTACTGCCAAAAAATTGAGTGATTTAAATAAATATTACGCCTGTACACGAAAGACAACCAAGTTGTCTCAAAAGGGCGATAACTCCCAAATCACTTAAGCAGTCATCACACGCTTGAATCGTCTAATGTAACATTTTGATATATTTGGATACCCCAAATTTGAAGCCATTCGGTTGAGTATTTTCGAAGAAACGGGCCCGGACACAATTCACACACACACACACACACACACACACATCCATACAGACGGCACTCACTGAGGAGGAGAAGTGCGTTCGGAACACCATACGCGTCAGCATCGATGACGCAAGTTTTCTTACGTCATTGTCAGAGTTACACTTTGCAAAATCGTCTCTGCGGGAGATCGGCAGTGACGTGCGTTTGTACCACAGATGCTTGCCTATGAACGTGGAAATTTTAGCCGGTCCTATAAAAACACACTCCAGTTACGTCATCGCTCAGCGGCCTTGAAATGGAGATTGCTGACCTTCTGCTAAAAACGCCGAAGATGGATGAAAAATAAGGTGACATTGACTGCATTTGGAAAGACAACGCAGAGAACAGCAAAGGAATACACCAAACTATACCTGGAAACGTGTAAACAAGACGCCACCAAGGAGACGAGTCGAGCACACGAGAATGAACCCAGCAGACGTAAAGCACAACACAATTTTACAAGGCAACACAAGAGCAGACGAACTACTGCTTTTTCTGACTACCGTGAAGAAAATAGGAAGATATGGCCTTCACGGTGTGTACCAAACGAAACTTGACGCTTTCATGACCGACACTTCGCCGCAATACATGTCGAATGTGTTTGAATCTGCCCGCGCGTACACTTTTTGCCCCCTTTCGCTACGAGGGCTGACGCCAGCAGCCACTTCTGCACCAAAACATGAACTTGGCGCAAGAATCTGGCCACGCAGAAAGAAAACTTTGAAATTATTCTTTCCTTGTTGAATTTACTGAGATGGCATTTTGTTGCAGCAGTTTCATCTTCACATTTAATGTTGTTCGTCAAACTCGTAAAACAAGACAGCACACAGTGGTTTTGAATGGAACTACTTCTTTCCTCGGTGTCGGTGGAAATGGTCTATGTAAAAAGGTCTGTCAAAAATGAGCGCTTGGATCAATAGATTGGATTTTCAAAGAGAAAAGAAAATGCTCGTGGTATAAACAGCTTACATGATTAGTTCTCGTGGTTTACGGCGAAAGACTAACCCCTCGATGGTTCGATTGTTTGAATAGCTACCGAGCCGGTAGCTACTCAAACAATCGAACCATCGAGGGGTTAGTCTTTCGCCGTAAACCACGAGAACTAATCATGTAAGCTCTATATCCTCACCAGGTTGCTATAGAGTTAAACCACCAGTAGGTAAAATCCAAGGTTTGTGTTTACAACACAGCAAGTCCTGAAATCAGTGTGCTGCATTTTTTTTTTAATTTCCAAAACTTTCACCCAGTGCCTGTTGACCCCTGAGGACAAGAACAGTCAAAGCCTTTCATACCAACTTTATTTGTGTTAAGTTTGGGCTGCCCTGCCTGGTGTTTGCAAGTGTGTAAACTTTTTTTTTAACTTTACACTTTTCTCCTTTGGGGGAGGTTAAGAAAAATGTATGTCGGTTTGGAAAGCCAATGTACCGCTTAGAGTCAGTTTGGGGTTTGTACTGCTTATAGGTTCTGATTTAATTGAAAAAAAAATCCAGTGTGAAACATATGCCCACTTTGTTACACACTCGTGAGGCTAAAAGAAACAAAAGTAGAAAATAGAACGTATGTGTATATTTGTGTATGTGTTTGCGTTAGTGTATGTGTACATGTGTGTATATATGTGTATATGTATGTGTGTGTATATTTAAATACGTGTGTGCGTATATTATGTATGAGTATGTGTATGTGTGTATGTTATATGTATGATGTATAGATGTGTGAATGTAGATATTGGTGAGATAGACGCTCACAGTATCATCTCACTCCTGCCTGTTTTTTCTTGTTAACCTAAATGGCTTTTGTTCGTTTTTTCCTGAATTTATCTACTTTTCCGTACTTCATGTTATTTCCTCTCATTCAGCTCTCCTTTTTCTTCTTCTTCACACGTACTCTGTATGGGACTTGGTCTGTGGTGGTGGTCGCGGCGCTGGCTTCTGGTGATTACAGGTTTTAGTGTTGCTTTTCCGACTCTGGGCTCGCTATTGTACGTTTTCCTCGTACGATCTGTCACATGAGTGGATGTAGTCTGGTACAATATAGAGCCCGGGTCGGTGATTTCCATGTCACAGCGACCAAACTTTCATGCCGCAAGCTATCATTTATAAGGCTACACGATCTGTCTCCCTTTCTAATGTTATTCTTGTATGGTAGTAGGGCGATTACTTGTGCGTTGTTAGTGTTCCTCTTCTTTCCATGTAATACCGACATGTACCTGGCGAGTACTAGTACCGCTACGGATAGCAGCCCTGTGGAGTCGCGAGCGAAGTGTATAGACATACGATTTCCTCTCACTGCTGTCATTGCATTTCTGTCATTTATGTCTGGCATTCGTGAGACAGGGAAAACTATGTGTCCCAGAGAATCTACTGCGTGTTCGCACTGTAAAGGTACCACAAGTAAAAACCTACACTAACTACAACACTACCCGAGCTATTGGCGGAGTTGTCCACGTTCAGTGAATTAATTTGACAAGACGGGAAAGCACAATCCCAGAAAAGGATTAGTAAAACATACAAGTCCAAGATTCTAGGAGAAAAGCAGTATTGCGAAATCCACTACTGTTTTGGGGGCTGAACCCGCTTCACGCTACCTACACTGAGATACTAAAAGCAAAGAAAACGCCAAGCCATTAGGTCAAATCAACTATTTGGTACCAGCAAAAGGCGGTAACTACGCAGAAAACAGCTCAAGAGTAGATTCCCGACACAAGTGACACGAAAGTCCGGTCGGGAAAGATTTGAAACCAAAGGCAAAATAGTCCCACTTTGATGTGGTACAGAAGCGCAGGCACTGAGGTAGGCATATCTAAGTGAGCTTCTATTAGGCAGGGTAAACGAAAAAGGGGTGAGAACTGAAATGCGCATAGCACCCAGGTGGGGTAAAAGGGGAGGTGGCGGGATCAAGTTTGTAAAAACAGAGGAAATCCGCTGCTGCCGAGCGAACCGAAGTCTGTCTTCCAAAGGCGACGCTGGCGCAATGAGCTGGACACATCGGACAAAGGGAGGAAGCGTCCAGCGTGCGGAATTCTCACTGCTGTCATTGCATTTCTGTCATTTATATTAACACTACGTCTTCTTTTTGCAGGTGACATCCACCCCAATCCGGGGCCTACTTTACATAAAGACCTAGCTGTTATCCACATAAATGTCCGTAGTCTGCGCAATAAAATTTCCCATTTGAAAACTGAAATTAAAAACTTCGATGTTGTTACTGTTTCGGAAACGTGGCTCTCCTATGAAGTTAGTAGTAATGATATTCGTCTCAGTGGCTTTCACCCTCCAGTTAGAAAAGACAGGTCCAGTGACTCTCATGGCGGCGTAGCAGTATACGTCAGAAATAATCTTATATGTAAGCCTCGGCAAGATCTTGATATTCCACTGTTAGAGGCTGTTTGGGTAGAGACGAGGATTGGTCAAGACACTGTACTGATAGGCACATTTTACAGACCTCCAGACGCCGGCGTCGCGTACTGGAAACTCGTTGACGATTCCTTCCAGTTATTAGGTGGTACACCCAGTAAATATTTGGTTCTTGGGGATTTTAATGCAGACTGCAAAAATGGTCAACCCCGTCATTTACAAGAAATTATGATTAAGAACAATCTGCATCAACTAGTCAAGCTGCCAACTCGTGTAACGGAAAATTCCTCGACCATTATAGATCTAGTGTTGACTCCGTGTCCTGACATCATAGGAAAAGTTGACGTCCTCCCACCAGTATGTAGTGACCATTCAGTCGTTTCCATTACAATAAACAGAGTAATACAACACAATGTTTTGTTTAAACGTACTTTATTCAACTATACAAAACTTGATACAGAAAAGTTACACAGCGAATTGAACCGAATGGATTGGACGAGTATTGTTTCTTTAGAACCTCTAGACGTTCCTGCCGAGGCATTCAGTAATCAGTTAGTGTCAATCACCAAACGCTGTGTACCTACCAAAACTGTGACTATAAACGATTATGATAAACCGTGGATGACAGACAATAAAGAGGCTTATTAAGAAGAAAAACCGAGTCCACAGACAGGCTGTTAGGCTACAATCGGCTTGGTCGTGGGCGTTATTTAGAAAAACCCGTAACGAATTAACTCAAGCCATTCGCCATAGGAGAATAGAATACGATAAGGAATTAGATCTCCGTGTATCTTCTTCAAATAATTTTGGCTCTAAAGACTGGTGGAAACTAGTTAAAGTATTCATGTCCAGTAAAGGTCTACCGAGGGATGAAATTCCGCCAATAGAAGACAACGGTATAATTTACTATTCTCATGCTGAGAAGGCGTCAGTACTTAACAATTTCTTTGCTAGTCAGGCTCGGGTGGAAGGCCAAGACGACGACGTACCTACTTTAGTTGAATCTGTGAATTCTGCAGACAATATGATTGTGACTGTTGACATGGTTAAAGGTATATTCTTAAAGGTCTCGATCTGAAAAAAGCTGTGGGTCCCGATTTAGTCCATAATAAAATATTATCTCTTTCAGCTGACGTTCTATCAGACTCACTTGTAAAACATGTGTATGAATATTTGTCGACTAATAAGCTTCTCAGCACCTCTCAGTCTGGTTTCATTCCCGGTGATTGTACGGTTTATCAGCTGCTCACTATTTATGACGATTTCTGTCGGTCTCTTGATAACCAAGCAACAACGCAGGCGATTTTCTTTGACGTATCCAAAGCTTTGGATAAAGTTTGGCATAGAGGGCTCCTTAGTAAACTTTCTGCTATTGGCATAAGAGGACATCTTTTAACTTGGTTTGAAAGTTATCTTTCTGGTCGTACACAAGCTGTCACAATCAAAGGTCTGATTACCTCTCCATACACGCTGGAGTTCCTCAAGGATCTGTTCTAGGTCCCTTGCTTTTTAAAAATTTATATTAACGATATTGCCCACGACATAGAGTCAACCATTAAAATTTTGCGGACGACACCAGTATGTACTTGCGCTTTCAAAATACAATCCGGAGAACTGAAATTTTAAACTCTGACCTAGACAAGATTAGTCTATGGGCAACTAGATGGAAAGTGACTTTTAACCCCCCCAAAACTGAGCTTATGACCATTTCTAACAAGAGAGACCCATCTACATTACCACTTGTTTTCGGTAATACAGTCTTACTTGACAAGAACTCCCATAAACATTTAGGTGTAATTATTCAGGAGAATTGTAAGTGGGATGAGCATATACAGTCAATCATTTCTAAATGTCGAGTCTTAGTATCCTGTCTGCGTTCTTTTAAACACCGTCTGAGCAGGAAATCTCTCGAGGTCATGTACAAGTCTTTTATTATGCCGCATTTTGACTTCTCAGACGTTGTTTGGGATAACTGTCCAGCTCATTTGGCTGAAGATTTAGAAAATTTGCACCTTGAGGCTTTGAGAACCATTATAGGAACTGTTCGAGGTACAAGCCATAGTAAATTATACACCGAATCAGGTTTTACATCACTTTGAGAAGGACATTACAGACACAAATTAATCCTGTACTTCAAAATTGTTAATGGGAATGCTCCTTCTTATCTTTGTCAACGTCTGCCCCCTCTGGTGTCATCAGTGAACCCCTATCATGTACGCAATCCCCTAGAAAGACAGATGCCTCGTTGTCGCACTGAGCTATATAAATCTTCATTTTTCCCTTCAACAACTGCCGCATGGAATGAGTTGCCGGATCACGTTAAGTTCTCAGATTCACTCAGTTCCTTCAAACGTTTTTTTATCTAGTGCAGATCCCGCAGTTCCTTTCTATTATTATTCAGGTGAAAGATCAGTCCAGAGCATTCATTGTAAATTGAGACTTGAGATGAGTGATCTTAACGACCATCTCTTTAAGAGACATTTATCTGAAGACCGCTCATGTGCTTGCGGCCACGTTGTTGAAGATCCAGCCCACTTTCTTATGGATTGTCCTCTCTTTAATAATGCACGTACTCAAACAATATCAACTCTTCCATATAACTACAGCATCGACACCCTCTTGAGAGGGAATCTCTGTCTTCCTTCGAATGACAATATAAACATTTTTGAAACTGTACAGCACTTTATAGAAGTATCAGGACGCTTTGACACCTAAATTCCGATTACCATTACCAGTCGCCGGCCCGCTGCCGCCGTTGCAGACACAGTCCCACTGCTTTTTTCTTTGTACTGTACTTATTGGCCATTCTTTCTATCCTCTTTCTTCCTATCTCTTCTTTACAGATCTGTCTTATAATACTGTATCTGACGCCTCCGCCGCAAATGTTTTCTTTGTACTTATGAGCACATTTATAAGTTTTTAACTTGTGCTCGACCTCGTGGAAATTGTGTGAGTGCATTTTCTATTTGTTCAAAATGAATAAAAACTGTTTAAACCAAAATAGAACGTACACGCAACCGATAAGAATCGTGCACGGTCTAGCCACTGAGCTCTAGGGGATCTACTGCACTCGCGCAATTTGGCACGAACGGGATACCATACGTATTCGCCCTTCGTGTGACGTCACATAGTCGATGTAACCACAGACGTGGATGTAACATACATTTCGCCACGCGAACTAGACTGCCTGTCGATTCAAACTTTCAAATATGTGTATTTCCGTTTTTAATGGGTTTCATAGGGTATTACGATCTCATAGGATAATTCAGATAGTGAACATCTAAGTTTCGTACGCAACGTTGATGAAAAAACTCAGTTTTTATGTTGTTTCCATAGTAATGGAAACAACATCATAGGACGGGCTAAATTTTCCACGTTCATGGGCAAGCATCTGTGGTACAAACGCACGTCACTGCCGATCTCCCGCAGAGACGATTTTGCACGTGTAACTCTGACAATGACGTAAGAAAACGTGCGTCATCGTACGGTCCGCCGAACGCGCTTCTCCTCCTCAGTGAGTGCCGTCTGTGCGTATGTGTGTGCGTGCGTGCGGCTGTGTGTGTGTGAATTGTGTCCAGGCCCGTTTCTTCGAAAATACTCAACCGAATGGCTTCAAATTTGGGGTATCCAAATATATCAAAATGTTACTTTAGACGATTCAAGCGTGTGATGATTGCTTAAATGATTTGGGAGTTATCGCCCTTTTGAGACAAGTTGGTTGTCTTTCGTGTACAGGCGTAATATTTATTTAAATCACTCAATTTTTTGGCAGTAGATAGCTTGAATACGGACTCTGAACAGAGACACTACTAGAAAATGGTCGCTCTTATAGTTTTCATGTAAACCGAGCCTGAGTTGACATTGCATGTGAACCCAGTTCAGATGCCTATTTCTCCGAAAATACTGAACCGATCGATTTCAAATTTGGGGTTTCTAAATGAATCAAGATTGTTGAATAGAAGGCCCGATCCAGGTACGATTGCACACATGATTTGCGAGTTATCGCCCTTTTCAGAAAAAGTGGCTTTCTGGCGTTTAAAAGCGTAATATTTACCTAAGCCACTCCATTTTTTTGGACATAGATAGCATGAATACGGACTCTCAACTAAGTGAATTTTGGAGGTTGTCGCTTTTATACTTTTGGCGTAAGCCGTACCTGATGAAAGTGCTGGTGAACACACTTTAGATCTCAAAATCGCTCCTACTATACATAGATAATGAGCCTGGGGTGCCATAAAAAATATACAAAAAAATTAGATAAATTCACTGCAGCCGTTATCGTCAGTTAACTCGAAAATTTGTACTCACAGCACATTTCCTCTGCAAGCCACATGCCTCACAAACATCGAAGAAGAGACGCACGCGCACTGACGTAAAGTAAGTGCGTCATGTTTGATTGACGTGATGCTGTTTTTTCTTGGGGTTGTCTCGCCACTTTCTTTCCGAATTCCTCTGTTTGGAGACGTGGTGTATTTTACTTCTACTATGTCGCCATCTTCGTGCAATCGCAGAGAAGACACGGGATATTACAGAATACAACTCCAATACTTTATGAACAGAATATGCACGGAGAACAAATTCATGAAAGAAGAAGAACCCAGAACGCTGTGCAGGGCTGCTTACGTACTGAACAGGTCAGATCCATCGCAGAAAAGGCACGCGCGCACTGACGCAAAAGGCAGTATCAGCGTCATTTTTCCGACGTCATGTTTGATTGACGTGATACTGGCATTTCTTGGGGATGTGTCGCCACTTTTTGGACGTTCTCTATGTGTAGACGGGGAAAGCGGGAGTTTCATTGATGTAGTGTGCTTTGTTTTTCCCACTGACTCTCACTCAATAGCATACAGTCGCACTCGCCTATGCGAAACACGCTTAAGCAAAAAACTCGGATAACAGAAACGGAAACCAATTCCCCGCCAGACCCCCCTCTTTGTAAGACTATTTCTAATTCGGATAAGCCAGACTCTGTCAAAAAATAGCTAACTCAAACACGGATATCTCAAACGTGATTTGGCAGATAAGCTAGTCTCAGGGATCAATAAGCTCGACTCGTGTCTCTCTCTCAGACTGTTGCCATTATACACATTTGCATATACATATAGTATACATATGCCCATAGAAAAGCAGCATACACGTCTACAAACGTTCGCAAAATTATCAATTCGATGTTTCAGTTGCAAAGGGAAGCAAAGATATTCTCTTAAAAAAACAAACAAACAAACAAACAAAAAACTTTTTACAAACATTCCATGTGATTTTACAACTTATCCTGAAAAAAACTCGGTTAAGCCGAACTGCAGGGTGATTTCTCGGGAAAGGTTTGGCTTATCCGAACTCGGATATGAAGAAACTCGGATAAGCGAAACGATTTTCCATTCCCCGGGCGAGTTCGGCTTAAGCGTGTTTGACTGTAGTAGAGTGAGAGAACACCACATAGGTCTCAATGGAGCACAAACGCGGCTCGCGCGAGTCTGTGTGTGTGTGTGCGCGTGCGTGCGTGCGTGTGGGTGTGTGTGCGCGCGCGTGTGTATGTCTGACATAACACATAGTTAGAAAACGTTCGCCGCGCAGACTTAATTTTTTTTGTCTGTTAAACATATTGGGTCGGTATTAATTCGATCTTTACACTGCGCACGCAGCAGCAACACTTCAATTTTCATGGGCCTGCTTTCATTGCAAGAACTGTATCAAAGTTATTACGCCAAATGTATTATGCGTCATCCCAGTGAGGAAAAACGTCATAGATTTCAAAGAATACAACTTGACGTCTCTCTTCCAAAAACAAGACTGGTGTGACAGCCCGGTCAGTTGTTTCCATTCAGAGAGAGAGAGAGAGAGAGAGAGTGTGTGTGTGTGTGTGTGTGTGTGTGTGTGTGTGTGTGTGTGTGTGTGTGGATACATGGCATTACAAAAGAACGACCGTGACGATAGCAGGTGATCAAATGGAAACAACATATTGGGCTGGTGGCCATCTTGTTTAAGTTGTTTCTCTATAGAGTAACATTAACTTTATACGATGGGGCAGATTTTGCTACGCGCAGCAGCAAGTTTCAGTAGTACAAAACAAGGCTGTGACGTTTCTCCACACAATACATATTATACTTTCGCGCACACTGTGACGTAACGAAATCTGCGTCATAGACACTTGGCGTGCACACTATGCTGCTGCGTTCTGTTTGGCGGGAGTTGTGAGACGTGTGTGTGTGTGTGTGTGTGTGTGTGTGTGTGTGTGTGTGTGTGTGTGTGTGTGTGTGTGGACGGATGTAATGGTGGCTATCTCCTAAACAAACTCGCTGGAAACGTTTTTACTTTGAGATAAAATGGGAATTCACCTTCTCCAGAGCTACCTTTCACGATTTTTAGCCTGCCGCATTTTCAGAAGAGTTATCGCCGATTTTAAAAAAATCGATCATGTTACGAAAATTTTCGAAAAAGTTGTTCAAATTCCTTCATTTTCTAGACTTTGGAAGTTCACCCAATCACACTGCCTGTATTCGTGCTACAGCTCTGTAGCTCTGACTGGTTTTGTGTAACAAAAATATTTCCGTGGTAGGGGTGGTTTGCACATAAGATCAAATATCTATGAAAAGACTACTGCAAATTATTTATCATCCTGGCGTTTTTGTCTAGTGTGACAACTGCACATATGACAGGAACTACTGCACTATTACAGCTTTAGCATTAAGAATAACTGAACGTCTAGATAAACATAACCTTGTCAAGTTTCTGCGAGAATCACCGGTCAAAAGACTTCCAAATTTGCGATTTCATAAGTACAATCCAAGGTATTCTAGTCCACGTTTCACCAGCCCTCTAGATCTTCCAGATTTTATGTAAAATTAATTCAGCCAGGCAAGTCACAAAAGCAGCAGGGAAATCACAAGACATGCACAATCATCATCTGTCATACCACCAGTGTGAAGAGGCTGACGTCAAACGCTTAGTTCACAGACAAAATAAGCAAGTATCGTCACTGCCTCCGACATTTCAGCAGCCCTCTAGATCTTCCAGATTTCGTGTGAAAAATAATTCAATCGGGGAAGCCACAAAGCCAACAGGGAAATCACAAGACATAAACAAGCTTCCTCAGACGATCGCAGTGCTAGAGGCTGACGTCAAAATGTTTAGTTCACGGAATTGACGTCATCTCTCCATGTTTCCAAGATCTTTGATCTCTCTGTCTCTCTCTCTCTCTCTCTCTCTCTCTGTATGATGACCTGCCTGAGGCTGGTGTGAAATGTTTAGTTCACGGAACTGACCTCTCTCTCTCTCTCTCTGGGGAGCTAGGGTGGCCGAATGGTAGACCGTTGGACTTTCAATGCTCGGGTCGAGAGTTCGTATCCCGGCTGGGGCCAAATATTTGTGCTGGCCTTTTTGGCTCACTTGTGTAACAAAGTGAGTCTATGTAATAACCCTCCGTCGTCTGTCTGTGTGTGTGTCTGTGTGTGTGTCTGTGTGTCCGCAGTAAACCTTAACATTGGCCTTTTCTCCGAATCTACAAACAGCAGAGACACCAAAATTGATCTGCTGATAGACAGCCATAAGACCTTTCAAAATATACCATAATTATTGACCTTGACCCAAGGTCAAGGTCACTAAAGCTGTCTGTTTGGAAAGTTTACATTGGCATTTTCTCAGAATCTAGAAAAGCCAGATACATCAAACTTTTTGCATGATGATGGACATTGACAATACCTTTCCGGCCTGTCTATATTTAGTGACTTTGAGTCAAGGTCAAGGCCATGCAAGTTGTTTTGCGGAAAGCCTGATGAAACCTTAACATTGGCATTTTCTCAGAAACAATGAACAGCAGATGCACCAAATTTGACACGCTGGTAGTCAGCCGTAAAACCTTTCAAAAAATACCATAGTGATTGACCTTGACCCAAGGTCAAGGTCACTAAAGCTGTCTGTTTGGAAATTTTACATTGGCATTTTCTCAGAGTCTAAAAAAGCCAGAGACATCAAACTCTGCATGGTGATGGACATTGACAACACCTTTACTGACATACCTGTACTTAGTGACTTTTAGTCAAGGTCAAGGCCATGCAAGCTGTTTTGCGGAAAACCTTCCGAAACCTTAACATTGGCATTTTCTCAGAAACAATGAACATCAGAGACACCAAACTCGGCACACTGATAGACAACCATAAGACCTTTCAAATCATACCATAACGATTGACCTTGACGCAAGGTCAAGGTCACTAAAGCTGTCTGTTAGGAAATTTTACATTGGCAATTTTTAAGAATCTAGGAAAGCCAGAGACATCAAACATTGCAAGATGATAGACATTGACAACACCTTCACTGACATACCTGTATTCAGTGACTTTGAATGAAGGTCAAGGCCACACAAGCAGTTTTGCGGAAAACCTTCGAAAACCTTAACATCTGCAGTCTCTCAGAAACAATAAACAGTAGTAGCACCAAACCTGGCTTGCTGATAAACATTAGTAAGACCTTTCAAGAAATACCATTTTGAATAACCTTGACTAAAGGTCAAGGTCATCAATAGCTGTCGGATTGGAAATTAAAATTGCCGTTTTCTCAGAATGTAGGGGAACCAGAGGCATCAAGCTTTGCATGATGATAGACATTGACAAAACCTGTACTGGCATGCTTGTATTCAATTTCCTTGAGTCAAGGTCAAGGCCATTCAACATGTTTTGCGGAGACTTTAACGTTAGCATTTTCTTGGAAACAACAAACAGCAGATGCACCAAACAAGGCACAATGATAGACAGCAATGAGACCTATGCACACATACCCATTCCAATGACCTTGGCTCAAGGTCAATGTCATTACAGCTGTCTGTTGTGAAATTTTACATTACCACTTGTACAGAAACTACAGAAACTAGAGCTGTCAAACTTGGCATAATGATAATTACTGATAAGCTCTTCACTTACAGATCTCATTTGAATGACTTTGACCTAAGGTCAAGGTCATAGAAGCTGTCCTGGGAAAACTGTTATTTCGCCATTTGCCGTTTTCTTAGGAACTATGAACACAAGAGACACCCTACTTCAGGATAGCTAGTGATAGGAGCTTTACAAACATACTCTTTTGAATGACCTTGACCCATCTCACAAGTAAGCCAAGGAAGCTTTGCTCCTCTAGTTCTCGTTGCCCCGTCTTTGATATCACCCTTATCTGGTGGAAAAGGACGTTAAACTCCAAAACACCAACCCACCCACGCTCTCTCTCTCTCTCTCTGTCTCTCTCCCTCCCCCCCCCCTACCCGGCCCCACCCCTAGTCACGTGGCTAATCGGTCGAGGTCGTAGAGGATATAGTGTCATTGGTAGAACTTGGAGAGGGGAGAACCGGCAACAATAACAACAAAACAGACAAAATAAAATGAAGTTTGGAGAAACAGCTTTGTAGGACGGGGCTGTTCCTCCTTGTTATGTTGTTTCCATAGTAATCAACAAGGTAGGAAACAACATCATAGGACGGGCTAAATTTTCCACGTTCATGGGCAAGCATCTGTGGTACAAACGCACGTCACTGCCGATCTCCCGCAGAGACGATTTTGCAAGTTAGTGTAACTCTGACAATGACGTAAGAAAACGTGCGTCATCGATGCTGACATGTACAGTGCCCCGAACGCGCTTCTCCTCCTCACTGAGTGCGGTCTGTGCGTATGTGTGTGCGTGCGGCTGTGTGTGTGTGAATTGTGTCCAGGCCCGTTTCTTCGAAAATACTCAACCGAATGGCTTCAAATTTGGGGTATCCAAATATATCAAAATGTTACATTAGACGATTCAAGCGTGTGATGATTGCTTAAGTGATTTGGGAGTTATCGCCCTTTTGAGACAAGTTGGTTGTCTTTCGTGTACAGGCGTAATATTTATTTAAATCACTCAATTTTTTGGCAGTAGATAGCTTGAATACGGACTCTGAACAGAGTCACTACTAGAAAATGGTCGCTCTTATAGTTTTCATGTAAACCGAGCCTGAGTTGACATTGCATGTGAACCCAGTTCAGATGCCTATTTCTCCGAAAATACTGAACCGATCGATTTCAAATTTGGGGTTTCTAAATGAATCAAGATTGTTGAATAGAAGGCCCGATCCAGGTACGATTGCACACATGATTTGCGAGTTATCGCCCTTTTCAGAAAAAGTGGCTTTCTGGCGTTTATATGCGTAATATTTACCTAAACCACTCCATTTTTTGGACATAGATAGCATGAATACGGACTCTCAACTAAGTGAATTTTGGAGGTTGTCGCATTTATACTTTTGGCGTAAGCCGTACCTGATGAAAGTGCTGGTGAACACACTTTAGATCTCAAAATCGCTCCTACTATACATAGATAATGAGCCTGGGCTGCCATAAAAAAAATTTACAAAAAAAATTAGAAAAATTCACTGCAGCCGTTATCGTCAGTTGACTCGAAAATTTGTACTCACAGCACATTTCCTCTGCAAGCCACATGCCTCACAAACATCGAAGAAGAGACGCACGCGCACTGACGTAAAGTAAGTGCGTCATGTTTGATTGACGTGATGCTGTTTTTTCTTGGGGTTGTCTCGCCACTTTCTTTCCGAATTCCTCTGTTTGGAGACGTGGTGTATTTTACTTCTACTATGTCGCCATCTTCGTGCAATCGCAGAGAAGACACGGGATATTACAGAATACAACTCCAATACTTTATGAACAGAATATGCACGGAGAACAAATTCATGAAAGAAGAAGAACCCAGAACGCTGTGCAGGGCTGCTTACGTACTGAACAGGTCAGATCCATCGCAGAAAAGGCACGCGCACACTGACGCAAAAGGCACTATCAGCGTCATTGTTCCGACGTCATGTTTGATTGACGTGATACTGGCATTTCTTGGGGATGTGTCGCCACTTTTTGGACGTTCTCTATGTGTAGACGGGGAAAGCGGGAGTTTCATTGATGTCGTGTGCTTTGTTTTTCCCACTGACTCTCACTCAATAGCATAGTAGAGTGAGAGAACACCACATAGGTCTCAATGGAGCACAAACGCGGCTCGCGCGAGTCTGTGTGTGTGTGTGCGTGTGCGCGTGCGTGCGTGCGTGTGAGTGTGTGTGCGCGCGCGTGTGTATGTCTGACATAACACATAGTTAGAAAACGTTCGCCGCGCAGACTTGTCTGTTAAACATATTGGGTCGGTATTAATTCGATCTTTACACTGCGCACGCAGCAGCAACACTTCAATTTTCATGGGCCTGCTTTCATTGCAAGAACTGTATCAAAGTTATTACGCCAAATGTATTATGCGTCATCCCAGTGAGGAAAAACGTCATAGATTTCAAAGAATACAACTTGACGTCTCTCTTCCAAAAACAAGACTGGTGTGACAGCCCGGTCAGTTGTTTCCATTCAGAGAGAGAGAGAGAGAGTGTGTGTGTGTGTGTGTGTGTGTGTGTGTGTGTGTGTGTGTGTGTGTGTGTGTGTGGATACATGGCATTACAAAAGAACGACCGTGACGATAGCAGGTGATCAAATGAAAACAACATATTGGGCTGGTGGCCATCTTGTTTTGTAATTACGTTGTTTATGTGGTGGCTGCTAGCGGGTGGCTGCAAGCTTCACGATCGTAGCCGGGAATCGAACTCACAACCCGGGCATTGAAAGTCCAACGCCCTGCCAATCGGCTATCCCGGTTTCCCGCAAATGAACAAATGGAGGCAGAAAAATCGGATGGGCCGGCAAGCTCGGTGAAATCAGCCCCGCCGCAAGAACTAGGTTTGGGCACACAAAGGCGAGCCGATGGGGCCACGCAGCTTTTGGAATTGTTCCGTAACAAACCTGCAACGCATGTTGAAAAAAAAAAAAAATTGTGTACTCACGTGTGTAGAAGTCAGTAGATTTACATCCGGAGACAGCAAGTCAGTTACTCTTCACAAATAGTTATGCGAACCGTCTTACACGCGAGAACGCTGTGTTCTTCATGATGCACGCTGAGTTACACTGACTGTCAGAACACTGTACTGTTTATAAGACTGACACGCTGGTCTACAGTCACTGTCAGAACACTGTACTGTTTATATGACACTCTGGTCCACAGTCACTGTCAGAACACCGTACTGTGTATATGACACGCTGGTCTACAGTGACTGTCAGAACACTGTACTGTTTATATGACACGCTGGTCCACAGTCACTGTCAGAACACCGTACTGTGTATATGACACGCTGGTCTACACTAACTGTCAGAAGACTGTGCTGTTTATATGACACGCTGGTCCACAGTCACTGTCAGAAGACTGTGCTGTTTATATGACACGCTGGTCTACAGTCACTGTCAGAACACTGTACTGTTCATGTGACACGCTGGTCCACAGTCACTGTCAGAACACTGTGCTGCTTATCTGACACGCTGGTCCACAGTCACTGTCAGAAGACTGTGCTGTTTATCTGACACGCTGGTCCACAGTCACTGTCAGAACACTGTACTGTTCATGTGACACGCTGGTCCACAGTCACTGTCAGAACACCGTACTCCGTCGGAAAACTGTGCTGCGTATATGACACGCTGGTCCACAGTCACCGTCGGAACACTGTCACCGTACTGTGTATAAGACACGCTGGTCCACAGTCACTGTCAGAACACTGTACTGTTTATAAGACATGTTCTACACGAACCGTCTGATATCTAGTAAGAACACTGTACTAAAACTAGAAAACACGTTCAAAGTGTGAACTGTAGACAGTGTCGCTGTGGATGAGTCAGTACTGTAAACACCCCGAGGTAGAGGAGATCCGTGTGACTGAGATTTCCAGCGCAGCTCTTAATAACGTCTACCTGTGACTGATCACGTGACAAGGCTCTCTCTTGTAAAAGAGCTAGCGATCCGGCAGCCAGTCTGTGTATGTGTTAGCTGAATGACGTCATTTTCTAAACCGGACGTGTTGAGCCAGTGCCAACATGCTTTACATGGATAGCTGTAATTTTGACACTCTAGTCTACTGGCGTCATTACGAACATCGATTTTCGTTTGTACAGGCCAGTGGATCACCAAATATGGGCATAGCAATTTTCAAATTCATGACGTTCACACTTAGCTTCACCAGGTAGAGACGGTAACTGCCGCGTTACATACGTAGTGACCTAGTCTTCTGACCCTAAGTGACCCTCAGAGGTTCTGACAGGGGTGTACATTCGACAAAAGCGATGTGACGTTAATACTACGTACCGCCTACGCCTTTTTGACTCTTTTTCGGTTTTGGCCCTGTGTGCGAAAATCAGTCAATATTAACGGGTTCCTTGACGACTCTTATCAGCAAACACGAGTGTGATCACTGAAAGTGCCACCGAGCCTAATTTAATCCGTGCAGACAAAATTATGATGTGCGTGCGTGCGTGCGTGCGTGTGTGTGTGTGTGTGTGTGTGTGTGTGTGTGTGTGTGTGTGTGTGTGTGTGTGTGTGTGTGTGTGTGTGTGTGTGTGTGTGTGACCACTGGTGCACAGCCCCAAACTTAACTGGAAAGAACTGAGTTATGATGTTGTTGTGAAGATGTCAGCCTCACCAGGTTGCGGTGAATGGACACAATATGCCGGGACCTCCCGAATCTGACATGTCAATCGGTTTGTGTGCGTCATTCCCACAGAGAGTGTCCGTGCTGCTTTGTGAGGCGATTTAAAACCTATGATATTTGGCCACCGTTAGTTCTGCAGAGGAGCAGAGTCACTCGCCAACACCGAATATCATTTTAATTACACATCTTTACCTCGCCGAACCTGTAACAGTAGTTCCAGTCACATTGACTGGAGTGAATGGAGCGAACGACCACGTGCGTCACAGAACGACTTTCCTTTTACTGGATCTCAGTCTGAATCGGCTTTTGACTCCGTGCTTGTGACGGTTACGCATTCAGTGAAATTGTGATTGATCTGCGGGTGTCATAGAGTTTGAAAAAAAAAAGTTTCTGCTTGTGTGGGTTGACGTAAGGCCAGCACGATACTGCACCTTTCGATTCATGAGACCATGATTTCGCTTCACCCACCTCCACTCACCGCCCCCACACCCACCCTCTCTCTCTCTCTCTCTCTCTAACTATTGAAAATTGAGCAGGATGTAACCATCCAGGAGATTCTCAGGGGCCGGAAGGCCATCCTGGGTTATTAACCCTTTCCTCGTAGGGTATTAACCCTTTCATCGCAGTGCGCACTCTGTGTGTGTGTGTGTGTGTGTGTGTGTGTGTGTGTGTGTGTGTGTGTGTGTGTGTGTGTGTGTGTGTTTTCATTACTCTGAACAGTCCTATCTCTAATCTGTTGTTTACATCTTTTGTTTCCTCCACAACCATCTTGTCTCGTATTCACGGGAGCTTGTAGGGGCCACCGGTCTTGAGTCTTGAGAGTCTCTCTCTCTCTCTTTCTCTCTCTGTATGAAGTAATTACTTTTTAAATGAACACTGTCCCACAACTTCGGTGGGCTTATTTTAGAAGTTTGACAGGGAGTGCATGAGATATCCTCACCATCACCTACCCGTTATTTTTGCAGTGTGTACTATGGATGTAGGCGTGTATCGGATGTTGGTATGTATGTAGGTGTCAGTGCTTGTATGTATGTCTGACTGTATGTCTGACTATATGTATGTATGTATGTATCTATGTATGTACGCTTTTATTCGTATTTATTTAGTTCATTATATATCTATTATTCATGTGTTCATTTATCACCTTTTGTATACATTTGTACAGCGCCTAGAGCCCCGACTTCGGAGATTAGGCGCTATAGAATTCCTGATTATTATTATTATTAGAAACTTGTAGAGTCATCAATGTGTACATTTTGTTGTATGCTTGTTTGTGGTTTATGTTGTTGTTTCCTTGTACATTTATATGTGTCATTATGTTGTTTCGTGTGTGTGTGTGTGTGTGTGTGTGTGTGTGTGTGTGTGCCGTGCGTGCGTGCGTGCGTGCGTCAGAGAGAGTGGGTCTCTTCTCCGATACCAGTAAGCAATCGTCTGCCAGTCAGGTCTGCGGGAAGTAACTCTGTCAAAGGGGAACGACTTTATTACAAGAATTCATTCACCCATGTAGAACCTCGCATACGCCAAAACGTTAGTGACGTCAACCAGCTAGGCGAGCTCACACGACCTCATGCGTTTGGGGTTTTGCGAGTGCATAGAGGCACGCAAAGGGTTTCCAGTACTTTCTTTATGTCAGCATGCTTGATGTGAGAGAGCTTGCGTTCGTGTGCGCGCGGGCTGCATACATGACACAACGACTACGACTGCGACTACAGCAGGTCACTGAATGAAACAACATATTGGGCTGGTGGCCATCTTGTACTGAAGTTGCCTTGTTGTACAACTATTATGGATAGCGTGGAAAACGATGTTTTAGGGTTCTGAAGATTCACGACGTTGTGTTAAATAAGCTGATGCTCTTATCGGTGTTCGACAAGGAGAAAACTTATCCCCCCTCCTATTTGCTTTGTATTTAAACGATTTGCAGACTTTCCTACTGGAAAGGACAAATGGACTTAACTCCTTAAGGGCAGAAGCAAACAGATTTGACATGGACATAAGTGATGTTGATGCCTTGTTCAAGATGTTTCTTTTGTTATATGCCGACGACACGGTCATTTGTGCAGAATCACCAGGTACATTACAGAAGGCACTTGATGCCTTGTCTGATTATTGTGACAAGTGGCAGGTTAAAATTAATGTTTCTAAAACAAAGATAGTAGTATTTTCACGTGGAAAAATTCGAAAGTTACCCTTATTTACTTACAAAGGACAGAGCATAGAAATTGCCTTTGATTTTAAGTATTTAGGAATAGTCTTTAATTATAATAACAAGTTTTCCGTGGCACAGAAGCAGTTATACGACCAGGCGTCCAGGGCGATGTTTAGTTTGCTGAGAAAAAGCAAGAAGTTGTTTTTACCACTTGACATACAAATTGAATTGTTCAACAAAATGATAGCTCCCATTTTATTGTACGGTAGTGAGGTGTGGGGTTATCAAATGACGGCAGTAGCTGAAAAGTTACAATTGCGTTATTTTAAGCTTCTATTGAAACTTGGCAAAAGTACGCCAACAAGTATGATCTATGGCGAGCTTGGTGAATTTCCACTTACAATAAGGGCTAAATGTAATATGTTGAATTTTTGGTTCAAACTGGTACAGCCAGAATCCAGAAGCAAGTTTTCAAGTATAGTGTACTTTTTCTTGTTGAAGTTGTATAAAGAAGATGTTTTCAAATCCGGGTTTCTGGTCTCGGTCGAGACGATATTAAATGAAGTGGGTCTTAGTGGTATGTGGATTACTCAGGAAAATATTCAGTTTACTAGTCAATGGTTTAAACAGAAAATTAAGCGTTGTTTACAGGACCAGTTCATACAGACATGGTACACAGAACTAGAGGCAAAAGACACATGCTATAATTATAAACTTTTTAAGGAACATTTTGTATGTGAAGACTTTATTAGTAAGTTGCCAATAACGCTGGCTCAGAAGTTTATCCGTTTCAGGACACTCAACCACAGATTGCCTATACAAAGTGGGAGATTTTTACAAATACCTAGGAATGAACGTGTCTGTAAGAAGTGCAATTCAAATGACGTAGGAGACGAATTTCATTACATTCTAGTCTGTCCATATTTTTGTGCAAATAGAAAAAATACATCCCTGAGTTTTTTTTTAAAAGGCCGAATGTCCTGAAATTTAAAGACTTAATGAGTACAAAAAATATATCGCAGTTAAACAAACTTGTAAAATTCATAGCCGAGATAACAAAACACGTCTGATAAATATACGTTGTATGTATGTATGTATGTATGTATGTGGTATACATGTAGGTACATGTACGTGTATTGGGCACACCTCAACCCATCCCATTCCATTCCATTATGTCTATTTATATATTTGTACGTAGTATGTATGTATGTATCTATGTATGTATGTATGTGGTATGCATGTAGGTATGTGTATTAGGCACACCCCATCCCATTCCATTCCATTATGTCTATTTATATATTTGTACGTAGTATGTATGTATGTATGTATGTATGTATGTATGTATGTATGTATGTATGTATGTATGTATGTATGTATGTATGTATGTATGTGTGAGTCCTGCAATACGTGTCACAGTGTGCGAATGACTATGATGTATGTTGGTCGGTGTGGTGAGCTTGATGTATGTTAATTTCTAGTTTCATGTACCCCCAACGGGGTTTTGAAATAAACTTTGACTTGACTTGACTTGACTCTTATAAACTTCATCAAAATTGACAGAAGAGTGTGTGCATATGTCATGGAGAGATACCAAAGACTGGTTTGTTGTTGGTGTGTGTCAGTATATGTATGTACAGTATGCTCCACTTATAGCGGCCATGGGTTATACCGGACTCCGTTTATACCGACATAGCAAATCATTTCCCGGCCATGACTAAAAACTCATCGGATAGAGCGGCCGTCGGGTACGCCGGACATCGGTTTGACCGGACACGTTATCACGTCCCCAGGATCCCTTTTCTCCTGATATATCGGACGGCGCAGTCGTTGCAGTCACCGGTTATACCGGACACCACTATTCCGATCCTGTTTTCTTGTCCCACCTCCGCTTATAACGGACGCAGCGCGCGTGCGACAAGGCACGAACACGGACTGCTGCATGAATCTAGAGAAACGATGAGCTAATTCTAGGAAAATTGCTCGCGTTAGCTTCAGGTCAAGTTTCGGTTTTGATTTAGCTTTCGCCTGGCACTTGTCATAAACAAAAGCGCGAAAAATGATTTAAAACAACCACGCATGGTGTGCGTGCGTGCGTGCGTGCGTGCGTGCGTGTGTGTGTGTGTGTGTGTGTGTGTGTGTGAATACAACAACGTTTTACAGTGAATTTTATTTTATTTTATCTTATTGGTTGATCAATGTCAGTTCAATAGTTGTTTACAAATTTGATTTAAATTATCTTGTAAATACTAAAAGTTACACACGCACACACACACACACACACACACACACACACACACAGAAGGAGAGGGAGAGAGAGAGGGGGGGGGGGGTAGAGAGAGAGAGAGAGAGGAAATGTCTTCAATCCGGAAAATGTCCCTTATGTACGGAAACATCGGCTATACCGGAAAATTTCCGTTATATACGCAGACATCGGATTTAACGTCCGCCAGGACGAAAGTTGCCGCTATATCCGATGTTTTGGTTTTACCGGACATCGGATAGAACGACACCAAAGTTCATGTCCCAAGGGTGGCCGCTATAACCGGAGTTTACTGTATGTATGTACTGTATGTATGTATGTATGTATGCGTGCGTGCGTGTGCGCGCGCGTGCGTGTGTGTGTGTGTGTGTGTGTGGTGTGACCGGGTTTGTTCGGCTCTTTTAAGCAAATTTAAGAAACTGGGTGAATCGCCTACACAACAGACAGTTTGGGGGGCGGAAAAATGTGCCTGATTACGGTTTGGCTGGCACGCAGTCACGGCCTTTGAGGCTGGGAGTGCTCCGGTGGCGTTCGTCCCGGGAGTTCATCTGGCATGTAACATCTAGCACTGCCTTACATTACGACTGTCTGCACCATGCTCTACGCTGCATTCTAACCGTCAGCTCGTCCGCTATATCAGTGTGGCCGCTGACTCTAGCTTCAACTACAGGCGTCGATCCGTTGTTGTCACAGGCCGTCAGATCAGCGCCCTTCTCAAGAAGAATCGTTATCATCTCCTCGTTGCCTTCCTCGCAAGCCAGGTGAAGTGGAGTCGCGCCAGTTTTGGTTTTCGCCCCGACACAAGCGCCAGCAGCCAGTAATCGTTTCACAATCTTCACGTGGTTTTTACAGCACGCGACGTGGAGAGGCGTCAAACCCTCGTCGTCGCAGACTTCCAAATTTGCGCCTTTAAACAGAAGGAGCTTCACGGTTTTATCATGGCCGTTCGAACAAACGTAGTGTAGTGGCGTGGATCCCTTGTTGTCGCCTACATCGAGACGGGCGCCCGCAGTCAGGAGGTCACTGATGACACGTCCATGGCGGTTGACACAGGCGTCGTGAAGCGGCGTCCGGCCGAGGAAGTTTCTGGCTTCCACGTTTGCGCCTCTGGTTAGCAAGCATTTCACGACAGTCTCTCGTCCGTTGAAGGACGCGTCGTGTAACGGGGTCACGTTTCCATCCCTACACACATTCACATTTTCACCCGCCTCCAGCAGTCTCTCAACGACATCCGTTTGGTCGCTGCAACAAGCGTGGTGTAAAGGCGTCCATTCGCTGGTTTTGGTGTCACTAGCGGTCACAGACGGATTCCGCAGACTAGCGTTCAACTCATCGGCTATCTCAGTGTGGCCGCTGTCTCTGGCGTCATCAAGGGGAGTGCATCCGTAACTGTCGCGTGCTGTTGGGTCAGCTCCCTTGCCTAGAAGAACCTGTACGATTTCCCCGCTTCCCTTCTCGCATGCGAGGTGCAGAGGTGTTTTCCCGAAGACGGTTTTCGCGTCGGTTTTCGCACCGGCAGCCAGAAGTCGCTTCACGATCCTCACATGCCCTTTGGCACAAGCCACGTGAAGAGGTGTCAGGCCATCTCTGTTGCTGATTTCTATAGGAGCGCCAGGGAAAAGCAAGATCTTTACAGCACCGTCATGGCCTCTGGAGCAGGCTGTGAAAAGCGGCGTCGAGCCCTCTTCGTCACCAACATCCATGCGGGCGCCTGCGGCGATAAGCCGCTTGATCACATCCTCGTGTCCGTTGAAACAAGCATCGTGAAGCGGGGTCCGGCCACAATAGTTAGTGACCTCAACATTAGCGCCAGCAGCCAAGAGACACCTAACTCCCCTCTCTAGGCCGTTGTAGGAGGCATCGTGTAGAGGCGTCACTTCGTCATTCCTGCGGACATCCACGCTGACCCCGGCAGCTAGCAAGCATCGGATGACGGTGGAATGGCCGCTACAGACTGCGTGGTGAAGCGGCGTCCAACCGTTATGGTCATGAACGTCCACGTTAGCGCCTGCACCCAACAGGCATTTCACCACTTGGTCACGTCCGTGCAAACACGCTTCGTGTAGCGGGGTCCTACCGTCAGTGTTCCTGGCTTCCATACTAGCACCGGCAGCCAGAAGACATTTCACGACGTTGACGTGGGAGCTGCGAGAAGCGTCGTGTAGTGGCGTCACTCCCGCATCCCTGCAGACGTTCATGTTGACGCCGGCCGACAGCAGGTCCCTAACGACGCTTTCCTGACCGTTGCAACATGCGTGATGTAGGGGCGTCCACTCGTTGCTAGGGCTGACGCGAATCACGTCAGTAACGGTCTGAGGCTGAGTTGTCGGCCTTCCACTGTCAGGTTCTTTCTCGGGGACTACAAAGAAATAAAAAGAAAAATAATGTTCTCCATAAGATCCCCCTTTCCTCAAGTTTTGGTGAAAGGTTGAGAGAGAGAGAGAGGGGGGGGGGGGGGAGAGAGAGAGGAGGAGGAGGAGGAGTTGGGGGGATCGAGAGTTATGGGGATGTTTTGCCTAACAACCAAATGGAGAGAAAGACAGGACAGCAGATGATATTTCTTGTGTTAATTATCAACCTTTCTGGTTCACATCGTTGAAGCGTCACTTTGAGTACTGACAGCCAATCAAACGGACTGTACCACAGTAGTTTGAAGAGTGACAGCCAATCAGACGCACCGTGTGATTGATGTTTCAAGAATTCGCAAGTCCGCAGCCCTAAGATTTCACTCTATTAATTTTGTACATGCTGGAAACGTTTCGTACCGCTGCTTGGCTGCCGACTGATGTCTGTAGATTCAAGTCTTTCTGCGATGTGTTGACAGCCAGTCTCATTCAGGGCTTGTAAGAACGTGATAAATCCGGGCTTTCCTGAGACAAATAAAACACGATCTATAATTGCCCGTCACACACACACACACACACACACACACACACACACAGAGGAGAGGAAGATGAGAGTGGTGTGTGTGTGTGTGTGTGTGTGTGTGTGTGTGTGTGTGTGTGTGTGTGTGTGTGTGTGTGTGTGTGTGAGAGAGAGAGAGAGAGAGAGAGAGAGAGAGTGTGTGTGTGTGTGTGTGTTTGTGTGTGTGTGTGTGTGTGTGTGTGTGTGTGTGTGTGTGTGTGTGTGTGTGTGTGTGTGTGTGTGTGTGTGTGTGTGTGAGCGAGAGAGAGAGAGAGAGAGAAATTATTTAAAAGAGGCGGGGAGGAGGGGACGAGTTAGAGGGGAGGCGGAGACGAGTTAGAGGGGAGGCGGAGACGAGTTAGAGCGGAGGCGACGAGTTAGAAGGGAGGAGGACAAGCGTGCGGGCGGAGACAAAGTTTGTCAATACAAGAACACGGTCTCAGTAAACATATAGGTCAATTTTTTAACTTGGTATCAACAAAGAGACAAACAGACACACAAAATGAATGGCTGCACCTTTGTTCATCAACAGTTGCAGGAGTCGTGCGGATTTTGCTCTCCTCGTCCAACTCGGCCCGCCATTCACCACGTGATCGAGATCGTCCGGGTTGAAAATTCCGGCGGTGACCAAGTGATCCACTACACCGTCTTCAGGTGGATCGAGGTGATCCAGGAGATACGTAAAGTTTGCCCGGATCCGGTGTTCATGATCCGAGAGAGCAGGCCTCGGTGGCATCGCTGCAGTGCAGGAACACAATAAAATTATTATATTAACTACTGCTACTACTACTGCTTCTGCGGCTGCTACTGCTGCTGTTACTGCTACTGCAATACTGCTGCTGCTATTGCTACTGCTACTGCTGTTGCTACTACTACTAGATCTACTACATGACTTCTACTACTTACTGCTGCCAAACTGATGTCACCCTTTCATGTGTTTGGTTTCAGACTTGATTGGGGACTGCGTGATAGGGGCAAGGGGGTTGAAAGGGGGCAAATGGGGGAAGGGGAAAATGGGGGAGGGGGGAAATGGAGGGGGGGGGGGGCGGCAGGGGCTTACATCGGCGTCTGGTTCAGGTAGACATACCGATCTTTGGCTCTTCGCGACCCGGTAAAGGGTTCCGCAAACATGACAGACAACCACAAAGTCCAAAAGAATCAGTTCTATTGTCGCGAGTTTACAATACCGGTATCATTCAACTTAGTCCCGTGTTTTGAGTTCAGACTGTCTAGTGAACAGTACCAAAAGCCCTCATGCTTCTTCATTTTGACTTTATGACAATGGACACAGGTTTAACTTGACGACAGCGATACGAATTTCCGTTCTGCATCACTAACAAACCGCCTGAAGTATTGATTCTGGATTTCCATTCACTGGAAATTTGTGTACCTGTTTCCGAAGACGAAGTGTTTTCGTCATTACTGCTGACTGCAGGGAAAGTAACATCACTTTCCTCGCTTGTATCGTTGTTGATCATGGCGGGTGGCGATGAGACTGATGATGATAATTTTCTTTGACACGAGTTCCCCCTGAAATTACAAGTCAGTGTATACTTGACTAATGTTCAGTCGTGAATGTCGTTGTAAATAGTGCGAAATGTGCGGAATGTACATTGGCAGCTTGTATCACTATGAGACAAAATGCACTTGGAGGACATTCACAAGTGTGGAAATAATCACACACACACACACACACACACACACACACACACACACACACACACACACACACACACACACACACCGTGGCGCACACACATTCACGCGCGCACGCGCACACACACACACACACACACACACACACACACACACACACACACACACACACTCATAAACGTGCCATAACAATCACTGATTCGGTCACTGAGCCACAAAGTCGTTTCAGTCGTAGCAGGCTAATGAAATAGGTAACAGCAATGAGCTGTGATACGATCTGAGCATTTACGTACAACTACACTGAATGTATAATTTATTGGAAAAAAAAAACATAAATAAATCAATAAAACGGCCTTCCCGTTCAGAATTGTGGTCAGTTATTACCGGAGTCTAAACCTTAGACAGTGGACAGTAATGACCCACTGGACACAACAATACCCACATCATTTATTAGTTAGGTCCAGAGGGGCAGATGTTGAAAAAAAATGAAATTACCTGTAAATAGTATAACAATTACTCAAAAAGCCGAGAAAATTACCATTACTGAGGGACGTATTCTGAAAGAGCATTTTAAAAAATCATTTTAAAACAACATGGTCATCATGGTCAACATGGTCCCCCCCCCCCCCCCAACTCCTCCGGTGCACACAAGCGTTTCAGTTCAATGAAACACTTCTTTTTTTTTACCTCTGGATCCTTACCCAGTCTGTGACTCGTTCAGTGACGAGTATGCAGCGGTCAGTGGCTAATAGTAAAACGCGGACAATCAGTAAACAAACGACTAATTCAAGGTTGTCAGTGGTGGTTGTTTTCTTTCAATAGACTTATCACCACACTGCCTGAGATATTCAGAAATCCGGATCACTCTTCACTCGGCTTTAACCTAGTGGCTCTGACGCAGTTTTGTATCCGGCAACACCGGCAAGGCAAATCCGCCCACATGTGTACGCCGACTGCTCGCTTCGCTCGACTCTGTATAACACTAACGGCGAAGTACAATCCCGACTTCTGCACAGCTGGCTGGGCGCACGCATGAGGTCAGTAAATCCGTGACTGACAACGCGAGCGTGTAGTAACCTACTTCCGCGGCGAAGCATTTTGAAAATATACACTGCGTTGTTGCGTCAGTAGCTTTCACAGCGGATGTGTATAGTTGGACATTTAAACGAAGAACAGTCAAACGATGACTGAAACTGACCTGAACTGACCCGGCAGATCCGACGCCAGACAATGGCCGAGAAAGGGGATTATAACTCAAATCAGTCTCCACCCCCAACCCCCTCCACCGGCCACTGAACTGATCACACACACACAGAGGAAAACTGTACGGCTGCTTTCCCCCCCCCCCCCCCCCACACACACACACACACACTGACACACACAAAGTGACACAGCGAAAACAAGGCTGCCCTCCAGCCCCCCTCCCCCCCCCCCGGTCGGGACTGACACACACGCACTCACACGCCCTCACACACACACACACACACACACACACACACACACACACACACACACACACATTCCCACTGAATACTAAAACTTCCGCGTTCACTGACGAGAGAGACTCGGAGAGAGCGAGAGAGCCGGAGAAAGGGAGAAAGAGAGAGAGAGAGAGAGAGACAGATGGGACTCCCATGTCACTGCAATCGTAACCTAAACACTGAGTCTGACTGAAGCAATGATGGTTGAGCAATGGTAAATCATTCTTGACTAACTCTTTCAGACATTACTACTTAGTACTACTGCGTCTGTGCCATAAGACTTGCTGTAGACTAGATGTCAGGCCGTTCACCCAGCATCTTCAGAAAAGAGGTCAAACAGCATAGCAGACGACATAATCATGAGTAAGCCAGTTTGGTTTTCGAACGGGCAAAACACACAAAGACAAGAATAATTTGAAGAGGTCGGACTGGGAAGGCTTATCAACCTTTGAAAGCGAATACATTTTGCAATGAACGATCAACACAAACCTGCCAAATCACGTCGGGAACCAAGCTTCTTGATGGGTGGCCTTGTCAGCTGTCTCGAAGCGGCGAACAGGGACGTAACTCTTAAAATCACTTTTATGGTTTTAGCTCAGTTCTTTCCCATGAACTACTAACGTCTTGTGTGCACGGTTTAGTCACTGAATCAGTTACCGGTTAGTTTCTCACACCATGCAGAGGGAAGTTTTTGTTGGGTATCGCCGATCGGGTACATTTATGCAGGGATGCCGTTTGGGGTCGGATCGAGTCTCGGCTAAAAGTCGGGGTTTTGGGGTGTTTTTTTTTTTTTTCAGAAGGGTTTTTTGGGTTTTTTTTTTTTGAAAAAGCGATAATCTGTCTGTCATGTCGGCTGGCCGAGCCGAAGTTTTCACGTGTGAATCGGCTCGGTTATGTCCGTTTCTGCGAGATTCCTGTGCTGGCTGGACTAATTTCCAAGAAAACGCAACTTTCGGTTTCAAGTGATTTCCATGAGAACGAAACTTTAGGTTACTTCGGCAGAGAGAGCCGAAACTTTGTCAAGAGCCGAAACTTTCATGGCTGTTTCGGATAAATGGCCGAAGAAAAAAAAAATCCTGGCAACATCACTGGAATACTAAAAATTCCGCATTCACGAGAGAGACTCGGAGAGAGAGCCGGAGGAAGGGGGAAGCGAAGAGAGGGATATAGATGGGACTCCCATGTCACTGGCCTCGTAACCCACACACTGAGTCTGCCTGAAGCAATGATGGTTGAGCAATGGTAAATTATTCTTGACTAACTCTTTCAGACATTACTACTAACTACTGCGTCTGTACCGGCCATGAGACTTGCTGTACATGTCAGGCCGTTCACCCAGCACCTTCAGAAAAGAGGTCAAACAGCATAGCAGACGACATAATCATGAGTAAGCCAGTTTGGTTTTCAGTTCGAACGGGCAAAACAAACAAAGACAAGAATAATTTGAAGAGGTCGCCGGGACTGGGAGGCTTATCAACCTTTGAAAGCGAATACATTTGCAATGAACGATCAACACAAACCTGGAAAATCACGTCGGGAACCAAGTTTCTTGATGGGTGGCCTTGTCAGCTGTCTCGAAGCGGCGAACAGGGACGTAACTCTTAAAATCACGTTTATGGTTTTAGCTCAGCTCTTTCCCATGAACTACTAACGTCTTGTGTGCACGGTTTAGTCACTGAATCAGTTACCGGTTAGTTTCTCACACCATGCTGAGGGAAGTTTTTGTTGGGTATCGGGTACATATGACAGAAATTTATCCCGGCAATAAGCCTTGGTAGGGCCTTGCCGTGAGCAAAAGAGGCTCGTGCATTAGTCAACAATGCTACACCGGCCAGCATGACTCAGTGACTGATGAGTGCTCAGTGACTGCGGACCGGACTCGGCCCAACCATGTACTGTCGGTGACACTAATTTGAAGCGAGTACATGCACTCTCCTTTTTTACCTCACGTGCCAAGTCGTCCCTTTGATCGCGACCCAGCATCAGTGCCGCACAGCGAGTACATTTCAGACACACGGATTCAGTCAGTTCCGCCGCTCGAACAGCCGGACGGAATCAAAATGCTACACAACTTCAGCCACACTGCTCGGCGTTCCTAACCGCTTACTAGCAACCTATACATACTGACTAAATCAGTTCAGTATATATACCAGCAGCTGGCATCTAGGTGTATATGTCTTACCTTCTTTCCAAATCACTCGTCAGTCGAAGAAGCGGAGACGGCGGACAGGAACGAAGCCGGCCAAGAAGTACAGCATTGCGGTTCGAGTCAAGACCACTGATGGATTGATGGTGACAGTAGAGCCCCACACATTGAAATACTGTAGCGGCAATTACTATTTCAACTTGTGGACTTGAACACCCTTGTGTCAGGGGTCTCGCTCTGTCTTTCCTTCCTAACTGCTTTGGCGCCTGCTTCCAGCATCCTTGTTGTAGAGATCGCGAAAAGTCACTGCATTTCGATGGAAATTTCTAGACCATCCCAGAACATGCGAGTGCAGTAACGTCAGCAGATTACGTGACCTCGGAAAGATTCCGTACTTGCCAGTATGTTACAGAATGTTCTAGATCTGACCTGTTAGTATATAAGCAGCACTGCACAGCGTTCTGGGTTCTTCCTCTTTCATGAGTTTGTTCTTGCGCATCTTCTGTTAATAAAGTATTGGAGTTCCAGCCTGTTGTATCCCGTGTCTTCTCTGCGAGTGCACCGAGAGAGCGACATAGCAGGAGAAAAATACAACAGAAATATTTGGCGTCGCCGACAGGATTCGACATTGATCTACCTACGAAGGGACAGTACTCTCCAGTACTCAAGAAACTCCAACTACAGAAGTTGCACCCCTTCAACTGTTGCAGCAGCGAAAATTGACTGACCATGGCAGAGACAGCGGAGCTGATAAAATTGCTTAGAGAGCAATTAGAACACCAGAAGGAACAGATGAAGATTCAAATGGAACAGCAGAAGGAACAGATGAAGATTCAAATGGAACAGCAGAAGGAACAGATGAAGATTCAGAAGGAACAAATGGAACGGCAGAAGGAACAAATGGAACAGCAGAAGGAACAAATGGAACAGCAGAATGAACAGCAGAAGGAACAGATGAAGATTCAAGCAAAGCAGCATGAAGAAGAATTAGCAGTCCAAAGAGAGCAGATGGGTGCGTTGATGAAGATGATTCAGGTTCAGACACCGACTGGGGATTCCAGCGCAAGTACCCGTCCTCACACTTCTACTGTTTCGACCGCCGCTATTCCACCTTTCGCTGCCTTTGATTCCACTTCAGAACTGTGGCCTGACTACTGGTCAAGATTCTGCACATTTCTTGTCGCCAACGCCGTTCCTGACGACCGCAAGGCTCAAGTCTTCCTCACTAATCAGACTCCGGCTGTTTACAAGCAACTGGCAAATCTGGCTGCTCAACAGAATCCAAGAATGAACATCAACGATCTGACGATGGACCAAATCGTCGAGTTCATGAAAGAACAATTTGACCCAAAACTGTTCATAGTGCGAGAACGTTTCAAGTTCTGGAGCAACATGGAACGAAAGCCAGGCGAAACACTCCAGGAGCTGGCAGCCCGTATACGTCAAGACGCGGCTACCTGTGACTTTCCTTCGATCAAAGATCCACAAGATGAAGCTCTTAGGCAGAGATTCATATGTTCTGTCAACAACGAAGCTGTCTTGAAGGCTCTTTTCAAGGTCAAGGATACCGAGTTGGATTTTGCCAAGGCTGTCAAGATCGCCATAGAGACTGAAGACGCGGCAAAGGTGGCCAAGGAAACTGTCTACGGTTCCAAGCCCAGGCCGGTCAACAAAGTCAAGACGAACAACAAAGGGGGTCGACCAAAGAACCATCAGCAGTCTAACACCACGACCAGCGATTCAGCAAAGTGCTACAGGTGTGGAAAGTCTCATAAAGCAACAGACTGCTTCTACAAAGAATCCAAATGCAACTTCTGTCAGAAGATAGGACATTTGGAGGCTGTTTGCAGGAAAAAGCTGCATCAACAGCAACAAGGGGGACGACATCCTGCGAAATCTTCAGTGAAAAGTATCACAAAAGCAGAGCTCGTCAAAGCCATCCTCGGCGAAGTTCCCCAAGATACTCCTAGGTTGGACGTTCCAGTCACAATCCAGGATCAACAGTTCACGATGGAGCTGGACACTGCAACCACGGGAAATTTTGTTTCTGTGCCAGTCTGGAAACAACTGGGAAAACCGAAGCTGGATGACGTCACGCATCGGTACGAGTCTGCCAGCAAGCATGACCTACCCGTGTTGGGCACCTTCAAGGGCCAGACTAAGGACCCAGTGACTGGTAAACAGAGCTCCATTCCCTACATCGTCACCAAGATCCATGATCTCAACCTACTTGGACGAAACGCGATCCAGGCTCTGGGAATTTCAGTGGACAATGCCCTTGGACTGAAGAGCATAGAGAGTCAAGTCAAGAGCGAGGGTGCAAAAGAATCGCATCCGAAGACCTCCAGCACAACTTATGCTTCTCTTCAAAAGGATTGCCACACTCTCTGCGACAAGTTCCCAGATCTCTTCAAGGAAGAACTGGGATGTCTGAAGGATTTTGAACTGGAAGTAAAGTTCAAGTCCGACGCGAAGCCGGTTTTTCACAAGGCAAGGCCGGTTCCGTTCGCTCTTCGTGATGACCTGACGAAAGGCTACGAAGAAGGCATCGCCAAAGGAGTCTGGAAGCCAGTCCAATTCAACGACTATGGAACACCAGTTGTTCCAATTCGTAAGACAAACAGTGCAGGCGCCCTGAAGCCAAAACTGCGGATCTGTGGCGACTACTCAGTCGGGATCAACGATCAACTTGCTGATCACCGTCACCCAATGCCTCTCCCAGAGGAACTGATGCAAAAGCTGGGAGGAGGATTTGGTTACACAAAGATCGACCTCGCTGATGCCTACAACCAGATCAAGCTGGCACCAGAAAGTCAACGCAGACTAGCCCTCAGCACTCACCGTGGGGTACTTCTGCAACAACGACTACCTTTTGGAATCAAGTCAGCACCTGGTTATTTTCAGGAGATCATGGAAAATCTGACCAGTGATCTGCCTGGAGTTGCCGTCTTCCAAGATGACATACTCACCAGCGGGAAGGATGCCAAAGATCATCTGAGCAACCTGGAACGACTACTCACGCGTCTGAACGACAAAGGACTCAGATGCCGTCGTGAAAAATGCCTGTTTGCTCAACCCAGTGTGGAATACCTTGGACACACTCTATCGGCTGAAGGAATCTCCAAAGGATCCAAAGTCGAGGCAGTCTTGAAGATGCCACCACCTACGGATGTCTCAAGCTTGAAGTCTTTTCTGGGCTCAGTACAATTCTACGGGAAATTCATCCCAAACCTGGCTACTATGGCAGAGCCGCTCTACTGCCTGACAAAGAAGGCAAGTCCCTGGAAGTGGGGAGAAGAGGAACAAGCAGCTTTTGAACAGCTGAAGAATGTGCTTTCCTCTGATCAAGTCCTTGTACACTTCGACCCAGAAAAGCCTGTGGGGCTGGCTTGTGACGCATCCAACGTTGGAATTGGAGCAGTACTGTTTCATCGCTATCCGGATGGAAGCGAGCGCCCAATTGCCAATGTGTCCAAGACTCTTACAGCTGCAGAAAGAAACTACAGCCAAATCCACAAGGAAGCCCTAGCCATCATCTATGGTTTGCGGAAATTCTACCAGTATCTGTACGGACGACAGTTCATACTGGTGACTGATCACAAGCCCCTGACGGCGCTGTTCGGACCAAAGAAAGGGACACCACTTCTTGCAGCTAACAGACTAGCTCGGTGGGCCCTATGGCTGAACCAGTTCGACTACACGATCGAGTACCGGAAAACTGCAGATCACGGCAATGCAGATGCCCTCAGTCGCTTGCCTTCAGGAGACGACATCGACTTTGACAGGGAGGAGAGTGGGGAAGACACGGACATGGTGTGCGCCATCCGAGTTCTCAGTCTTCAAGTCAAACCTTTCGACTCCAACATCCTTCGTCAAGAGTCAGGCAAAGATCCAGTGATAGCTACAGTGATGCGCTACGTGCGCGAAGGGTGGCCGCTGAAGCACGCTGAGATCAACGAAGAAGTCAGAAAGTTCCAGAAGTTGTCTGATTCTCTCAGTATCTGCCACGGATGCCTCATCTATGGTACAAGAGTTGTGATTCCACAAAGCCTGCAGTCCAAGATCCTTGATCTTCTGCACATCGGACACTTCGGCATGGAACGCATGAAGCAGTTGGCAAGAACTGCAGTATACTGGCCCGGTATCGACGCTGCAATAGAGATGACGAGTCGACGATGTGACTCCTGCGGCGAACATCAAAACAAGCCATCCAAACCGCCAGTTCATCCCTGGATGTTACCAGAGAAGCCATGGAGCCGAGTTCACTTGGACCACGCCATCAACTTCATGGGCACCAACTGGCTGGTGATCACGGATGCTTACTCAAAGTACCCATGCATCCACCCAACGTCATCCACGTCCACTAGAGCTACTCTAGACCTGCTGGAAGAAGACTTCGCTCACTTCGGATATCCACACACGTTGGTCTCCGACAATGCAACCACCTTTGTTTCTGAAGAGTTCCAGAGCTGGTGCAAGGAACGTGGGATCACGCACCTGACAGGAGCGCCCTATCATCCTGCTACCAATGGAGCTGCAGAACGGCTGGTGCAGACTTTCAAACAAGCTCTCAGGAAGTCTTCTCTGCCCCCGAAGCGAGCACTTCAAGAGTTTCTTATGCAGTACCGGAGAATGCCGACATCCTGCGGATTCTCTCCGAGTGAACTCCTGATGTCCAGACAGATTCGGACAAGGATCGACACTTTGCTTCCCTCGCCAGCACACATAGCTCAGGGCAAGCAATCCAAGGAGGCATCTAAAACTCAGGTGACTCCAGACTCTGGAGGTGTCGCCAAGGTGACCAGGCAGTACAAGGCCGGAGATCCAGTATACGCACTGTACTATGGACCTCACCATGCCAAGCAGCCCAGATGGGTACCAGCAGTAGTCAAGAAGTCTACAGGTACTCGCTGCTTCAACGTCAAGGTAGTTCCTCGTGGCCCAGTTTGGAGACGACACTGGGAACAGTTGCGCCCACGTTACGCTTCTGAAGAGGACAACGAACCTGGTGATTCAGCAGATGCCTCTGAACTCCCGATCGACCATCCCATGGAGATTCTGGAGAATGTGCCACCCACACAGAACCAGAGCAGACCACGACTGCCCAGGACCAAGCCACCTGTTCCAGAGTATGGTCCAGACAACCCCAGACGATCCAAAAGAACACCAAAACCCAGAGACAGACTTTGTTGTTGAAGTTTGTTGTGAAACAACAATTTTGGTAGGGAGGTGTTGTAGAGATCGCGAAAAGTCACTGCATTTCGATGGAAATTTCTAGACCATCCCAGAACATGCGAGTGCAGTAACGTCAGCAGATTACGTGACCTCGGAAAGATTCCGTACTTGCCAGTATGTTACAGAATGTTCTAGATCTGACCTGTTAGTATATAAGCAGCACTGCACAGCGTTCTGGGTTCTTCCTCTTTCATGAGTTTGTTCTTGCGCATCTTCTGTTAATAAAGTATTGGAGTTCCAGCCTGTTGTATCCCGTGTCTTCTCTGCGAGTGCACCGAGAGAGCGACATAGCAGGAGAAAAATACAACAATCCTGAATTTGGCTTTCTTTTGGGTACTTCTGAACCCACACTGACACTCCGGTCAGTCAGTCAAGACACTATAATACAGTACTACCATCAGCACCTGAAACCATCCCCAGGGCGAGAACTCCAAGATATCACAGACATGCCTTAGAATAAAATAACAACAACAACAAAAATAAATGATATCATCTTTTTATGCACTGTTGCAGGTCTCCTAAACATAAATCTTTGAGTCTGCACAATCTTGTCAAATAGGACCCGTTTTGCAAATTAGCTCTGCTGTTTTCTGGCTGTCCGCGGATGAACCTTTTGTCACAGGCTCAGATGCATTTTTGTTTCACATACAATTTTCATGCCTTCGAAACCATGTCTGTGCAAATTTGCTGGTCTGTTTTACGAGGCCTGTCCTCTATGGTATGGTATGGTATGGTAAGTTCTTATGGTATGGTATTCTTTCTGGTCAGTTCCAAAATATTTGTTCGAAAATGGACGGTAACGCCTGCTTCCCAGTTTCAAGTTACGCAATTTCTGCTTCGCCTTCGTATCACTACGGAATCCTTCGTAACAATACGGAATCCTTCGTAACAATACGGAATCCTTCGTAAAATATGTGTAGACTGAGAAAGGCACACATTGTTTGAACCTCGATATTTTGGTGAAAGCAAATCTGGAGACTAAGAAACATGAGTAACTGGCCACCCATTTTCGAACAAATATTGTTGGAATTACCATTCTATGAGGCATCAGGGAAGATGTTTGCGGACGCTACGCCGACTGAACTTCAGTCCTACGGAAATTCATCTGCTGCAGGGCCACTCATACGTGGTGTAGGCCTACTAATCCTTGCGTGCTGTTTCATGGATTTTACTTCTTTCAGCTCGCCGCACAGAGTTGGCTGAAAATTTGACACTAAAACAGTTTCACAATCCATTCATACGCACGCTTACTGAACCCCTTTGGAAAGCGCCGTCAAAACACTTCGGCATGATTATTGTGTAGCTGTTTCTCTCCAGTCGAAATGGATTTGTATTATCCTCGCAAGCACCTTCCAGAAGAAAGTCGGAGATCAAACACCGGCGGCTTACAGCAGCTAGCGGCTGTACTGACCGTTGGAGGCTGGCCGCTTCTACTCTTGGTGGAAGAAATGCGTCAGGATGCAGGAATGACGTCAGCGTAAGACGTCAGTTCCCGTGCGTCTTTAGCCCCGGTGGCCCAGTGGATTTTTTTTTTTTATATCTACTTAACGGGTGGAGACAGAGTTCAGTATGCTTGCATGATTGTTGTTTGTTTGTTGTTTTGTTTTTGTTGTTTGTACAAATGATATTGTTTTGGGCTTGTTTTGTTTTATTTGTTTGTTTTTGTCTTGTTGTTTGTTTTTGTGTTTGTTTGTTTTATGAGGAGGTGGTTTGGGTTGAAGTTTTGTTTTTGTAGTTTAGTTTTCCTGTTGTTGCTGTTGTTGTTTTCTGTCAGTAGACCAATGGAAACCAACTGTCAGAGTAACCCCTCCCCCCTCCTTTTGTTTGGGGGAGGGGGGGGGGGTTGTGACAGTTGGTTTCCATGTAATGTAATCAAAGTAATCAGAATTTGGGATACTTAAATTTTATTTCACCGCAAAACGCTTTTCTTTAAGACGATACTCACGCAATCCCTTTCGCTTTGGCCGCCCGCTTCGTGAAAAGGAGAGTTTTTCTTCGGGAGGGGGGGGGGGGGGGGTGGGGGGGGGGGGGGGGTAAGGAAGAAGCCGCTAGGGGGAGGGGGGGGGGTAAGGAAGAAGACGCTAGGTGCATTTTCAGCGTGACCAGTTTTTAAGCGATTCAGCCTCTGGGCCTAATCTTCATCTCATCTCGTCTGTACCACCTCCAATCGTCATGCCAGGAGTGCCACATGATGTATTCTCCGTACGGACCGTTCAAGATTGACCAATAGCAAGCGTTGAACCACCACCCGGCGTGCGTCTCCGCCGCGCAGTTGGTGCCGTTCTGGTTGTGGTAATGTTCTGCGGTGGAGAAAGGCTGGTTGTTGTGGCCCGTGTCATCTCCGACGATCAGGCTATCACCTGAAAAAGTAAGCATGCTTAAGTTTAACGATATCACCAGTATTGTGGTCCACATCATGTACACAAAATAACTGCTGCAAGTTCACAGACTGACCATAGCTGCTTGCAATGGCAAAATCATGTTGCACAGTTTAGACGCGTGCGAAATTGCATTCTTTTGTTGACCTTCGTTGCCAATGTATGAGCCAAGTTTTGACCACCGAGGCACCGACTGGTTGTAAACGACAGGTTCCTGTCACGTGGCGCCTGGGAACTACGGCACCTGCGGTACTGACTCGTACAATGTGATTGCACACAATATGCTACGTGTCACGACACGAAAAGCACATTTGAAGTCGCAACTGGAGAAGCGGGGGTGCGGGGTGGGATTTGGTTTGGGTGCAGAGAGTCTCAGCTGGGTGTCAACCTTCCCATTAGGTCCGTGCATACCCGCCGACGAAGGTAAGGGTGGTGGGTGTTTGGGAGTTTAACGTCCATTTCCACCAAATGAGGGTGATGTCAAAGACGGGGCAACGAGAAAAAGGTCAGCACAAATATTTGGCCCAAGCCGGGATTCGAATTCACGACCCGAGCATTGAAAGTCCAACGCTCTACCATTCGGCCACCCCGGCTCCCCCCGATGAAGATAAGAAAACTTCTACCGTCAACTCATTTGACACAAAAGCTTCAAATGTGATTAAACCCATTGGCGCTAAAAGTAAAACCTTTTTATCTTATTTTATTTCATTTTTATTACTTTTTTTTTTTCTTTTTTTCCTTTTTTTTTTTTAATTTTTTGCCAGATGACGGCAGAAATCCCTCTCGCCATGGATGGGATTCGAGCCCAACATTTGCCAGTCCATAATTTGAAACGCTAGACGCAACACAGGAAGACACTACAGCACTACTTACCGGCAGTTCCTCCGGCGTATCCTTCGAGATGTAACGTGTAGTTCTGAGCAGCATCGCCAAGAGTGAAGCCGTGGTACAGAGCAAACCCCTCGCTGTCATCGAAGTCTGTCAGGTCCACTCGCAGATCATTGTCGCCGCCAGCAGTCAGGCGGTAGATTTGGGACAGACCTGCCAACACAAGTGCGTGCTTGAAAACTTGAATCTGGGCAATTGTGTATGCTCTTTTATCCTGACGCGGCTAACCACATGCGCCTAGCCCCAATGATCAGTTGAGCTACAGGGGATCTTGTTCACGCTAGAACTATTTCCCTGGGAGTTTTAACTTTTCGAGGCTCACAGATCGTCCTGGCCATTTAGGATGCTTACGTTACCTGAATATGAGCCAAAATGCCTACTGGTTGCTTCTAAACACAGAAGTTTAAAACTTTTCTAGACAAGCAGATGTCATGTAGAGCGTCTGCTTTGGTCACTTGCGTTGAGAACAAAAGTCATATTCTGAGCCCGATACTTACCAAGCCAGAATTCTCCTTCTAAGTCTCCAAACCCGTCCTCATATTCAGTCCAGCTACGGTTGAAGTCTTCAGACCCATCTTTCCGTCTTTGGAACACCTAGTGGACAAAACCGCAAAATATTCTCCTAACAACATCCATCACTATCGTGCTTTCAGCCCCTACAGACTGAGGCATTATAATCGAGGAATGGTGTGTAATTATTTTCCTTGGGAGAGTCAACAGTCGGCTGGTAGAGCGTTGGGTTGTCGCGTGTTCGAATCCCGGCTAAAAGCCTAACTTTGTGCTGGAATAGCATCCGTTGATTTTGTCCTTATGTTGTGGAAAAGGGCAGTAAGCCCTGAACACTCAACCTTTCGAACACTCGCCGAACTGTGAATATTTCTCATCGAATTACGAGAAAACGGAGTCCTCTGTCCATCAGTCACTTACTGAATCCTAATATGCCTGTGGCCTTACTTGCAGAGGCAAAGCGGATGAACAAACTGGTAGCATGCCCCTCACCCTGAACCTATAACCACTAACCAATACAGGCATGCTACTCCCAAAAAAGAGTTTTCACTGAAAATCTGGCGCAGCCAGATAATCGAGCCGGCGTAGCCGGCGAGTCTGCTAGGGGGGTCCGGGGGCATGCCCCCCCCCGGAAAATTTTTGAAAAAAATCGTTAAAATCTGTGCAATCTGGCGCATTCTGAGTACTTTTTCCAGGATAAAAAAATAGTTTACTAAGAAGAAAATCATACCTGAGAATGCAGCAACTTGGCAATTTCATGAACTTGGTTTATTTCTTCAAGTCTTTCAAGTAGACAATTCAAGTTCATATTGTCGCATTCAAACCTCCACTTTTGTACACCACCTCCACTCTGCACAGAGTGCAATATGCTTTTCCCGGCTCTTTGATCTTCTCAATATGATCGCCATATGTTTCAATTCATTGTACTTCAATTTCCCTTTGTCGTTTTTCACTTCAAACGATCGGCTCTGCCAATCCCACCTCCATTTGTTTTTCAGCGCTTTGTCCCAGTCACCAGCTTTGTTTCGTTCCACTATGTCGCTTCGAAACATCGCGACTGATGGCTTTCACGGGATCTACAAGCACTGGATAGATTCACAAAACTTGAAAGGCCCTTCACAGATATTCGATTCACACAAGTTTTGCCTAAAATTAATGGCATGCGGTATGCCTAAATGGCGGCAAAACCCGAAGAAGAAATGGTTCGCGTAGTTTCATTGGACGGAAACGGCAATCGGCGGCCAATCAGCAAGCAGCTTTGTCCAATGTACCGGAAGAGGCTAAAATGGGAGAAGTAGCAGACGATTTTTTCGCTCGCAGAACTCGGATCACGGAAAGCAATCCTGGAATTCAATCGGACCCGGATTTTTTTTACTTCACGGATTTTCTCGGACTTCACGGAAATTACAATTTTCAAATTTTCATTTTCGCGGATTTCCGCGAATTCACGGAAGAGTAGCATGCCTGCAATAACATTTATTGCGCTGTGCCCGTCCCTGCCTGCATCAGATCTAAATCTGACAGCATCAGATCTAAATGTTTTCATCAGATCTAAATCTGGCTAAATCCGTGTCTTAAAGTCATGAATATTTATACTTTTATAGTGAGGGGTCATGGCGCTACCAGTTTGCATTCACAGTGACACGTACCGCCCATCCACCGTTGTCAGTTTCCTGGTCACAGTAGACGTTGATGGGAGCCCCGTTGTCAGGGTAGAGTGCGTGCACTCCGCTGGTACTGTTTATCGCCTTCACTTCCTCACAGTTCTTGGGTCTTGCGGGTCCTTTAGTAAGTGTGAGGCATTGCAACAGTGAACAAGTGTACGCAGTTGTTGTAGTCTGTACGGTGAATGACTATGGTAAGAGTATAGTGATGGGCAAGCGTGAAACCGTGTCTGGTAGTTGCTCTGTTTGTGTTGCCGGTTAGCGTCACTTGCATGATGTGGTAGTGCACAAGGTTTGTGTGAAACTGTTGCCTGTTACTGGTGAAACAGGGGACCGGTCAACTAAGGCAACGTAAATTCCAATTATCCACTGTGCTAAGCGCGTTCTGACAACGAATACCTCGCTCTCAAAAATTTTCCTTGAAAATTCTCCTCTCTTATTAGGTAACACGAATAATATCATTAAAATGTCTCCGGCCCCCGTATAGTGTAGTGGTTAGCACTTCGGGCCATGGACCGGGAGACCCGGGTTTGAGTCCCAGCCGAGGCAAGCGGGATTTTTCCTACCTAAGTCGGCTCCTACCCAGAGCGGGTGTGCTATGGGACCAGTGAGGAGGTTGTTGCCACTCACTTCACGGGTACGACTGGGGGTGCTCCCCTTGGTATGACACGTCTTATGATGGGGATGATTACACGGCCGGCACAGCAGGTGCCGCAGTTCCCGGGCCTGGTTAACGCCGGGATATTTGTCACAGGAAGCGTAGGATGCGGCCCTGTCCAGCAGTCCCAAACAACACGGACCTCCATAGCATCATCTTCATATCCATCATCATGCGTAATAATAATAATAAAAAATGCCCCAGCTTTGGAGCCCTCCGTGGATTCCACCCGTGACCAAGAAGGAACAGCACTGGAGCTGGCAAAGAGTTGGGGCAGGAAACAAAATGTCTCCTTCGTGTGTTATCTGTTTCTCGTGACCTACCAATATTGAACTCTGTTGCTTCTAACTGCTTGTTCAAGTTCACTCACCAGCTGCGTGAACCTGCATGTTCCCGCTCAGGCCTGACAGAAACACAACAACAGAGTAGCCTTATAGTTATGCATGTGTGGACCATTCATGGTCACAGTTTTTGTACTGGCCAATGCCAGTGCGAATATAAGTACATACAGTAAAACGAATACAGTAAAAAAAAAAAAAAAAAAAAAAGCTAAAGTGTGTAAGGCAATGAGAATGTACATGTAACTTTATTTTTTTTCCCTGAGAGAGAGAGAGAGAGACAGACAGACAGAGAGACAGTCAGACAGAGAGACAGAGACAGAGAGAAATTGAAATTGAAATAACTTGAACTTTTAGTCTTGAGAACAGTTTTCCGTTAAAAAAAAAGAAGAAAAAAACAAGTTACTTAAAACTGGAGCATGAAACTTCACACACACACACACACACACACACACACACACACACACACACACACACACACACACACACACACACACATTACCGAATGCATGAACCAGTATGTGCATATACAGACTCTATATAAAAGAGTTTAAAAATGGAAAAATCCACATAGAATGATTAAAAAAGAAACTCATTAGAACCGGTGATCAACTATTATACTTGGAAAGCGAAACAAAGTATGTTACCCAAATTTTCGGGCCCTCAGCGATATACATATATGTAAACGTACAGTAGAGAGAGACAGACAGACAGACACACAGAGAGACAGACAGAGACAGATTTCCACTCACCAGAGACAGCCACAAAGACAACGCACGCTTGTATAAAACATGCCATGACTGTCTGGCTCAGATGAACAACAAAAATTATCTAACGACGAACTGTTGGTGGTGTTGCCAACAACTGCAATCAAAACTGACTTTGAACTGTTCGTGGTTCCAACCACAGACGTATAGATCTATGGTTCCAACCAGTGACTGGAATGGGACCCACAACTTTAGATGTCCGCACAGATATGACTAAAGAGTTCTACGAGGGAGACCCATGTATGTCCTTGTAGAGGGCGATAGCAGCCTGATAAGAGACGCTTAAAATAGGTCCTATGTCCTGAAAGCCAGTGACACTACTGTTGCCGATGTCAAGCAATATCCCCCCCTCCCCCCCCCCCCCCCGGAAAAAAGACATCGATCGATATCATTTGTACCTGAGCTAATAGTAGCAGTTACAAAATAGTCCAAAATAGTCTTTGATAGTGGTTTAGCAATCACTTCAAAAATAATGAATAAAAAGTAAGATGAATAAATAGACAGCACTGTGAATACACACGAGACTTACTTACCCATAAAGATGCAGCTAATGACAACAGTAACAGCTGGTATGATGTACGAAACCACTGCTCCAAAAAAAAAAAAAAAATGTAATTTTAGTGAACATTGGAAGTTCTAAACAATTTCGTTCTTTTCTTTAAAGTTTTATTGCTAAAAATGTCACCAGTGTTTGCACAAACGAAGAAAATAATGAAAATAGTTATTCTAAAACGATTCTCATTTCAGTAAGTAGTACACGTAGTTGAATCATTAACAGGTCGCAGACAATAACAACAATAGGCATGTAATAGACATAATTATATCATTTTCACCAACAAAACTTACTGGTATGAAACAAAAGTTATTTCTGACAGACTGACAGTGGGTGTTACGTTGGTATATTTCATATCGGTGCAACGAAAGATAGCTGACCAAAAATAATGCCTGTGTGCACGGTTTTTTTTGTGCCGTGACTGATTATCTATGTGGCACGGTTTTCTCTCTCTCTCTCTCTCTCTGTGTTTTTACATGTACAGGGGCGCCGGAACCGGGGGGGGGGACAGGGGGGGGGCAAGAGTGTCTTTTTGCCCCCCCCCCCCCCCCCGGAAAATCAGGTGACTATGGCAAGAGGGGGGGGGGGGGGCAAAGCCGAGTCAGTTGAAACTATTACGGTATATAAGCAGAGGGAAGGGGTGCAGAGTACCCGCACTGACGAACCGCACGAAGGATGACAAACAAGAGAGGTGAAAACTGACTCCCGGCGATGCCCGATTCAGTTTGGACTCGAACCCCTGCCCTCTCAGTCCGCCGTCGGTATATATCAGTTCAAGTTTGACAGTACTGAGCCTAGTTGTTATTGTTACAACTACTTCGACAGCTCCCGATACTGATTTCGCGTCATCCTATAACACGGCCCGGGTAACTCAGTCAGTGAAGCATACAGAATATACCTTTACCAGTATCGAGATGTGTTTGGATATGGCGACGACTGATACTGATGTGAACACTCTCAGACGGTCACGCCGGTCTGGCAAGAATGAATGTCAGTGTCACAGTGACCGTTCAAGTTCCGCGCAGGTGCATTTACGGCTTAAAACTGTGTGTTACGGCGTGCACTATGTCAGTGTACACCGGTGTGCATAAGAAAACTGTAACCGGCCGAAATCTGTCCGGCTTCCCGGTGTCTTTATTTACTCTTATCAGTCGAGGTCACGCTGGTGCGGCCGGCGAGGCCCGATCGAGGCACGGCGGCCGGAAACTGATGTTGCCGGTTCAGTTTCATCTTGTTGTGCAACACTGAAACACTTCACAAGTAACATAAAACAGATCTGGTTTGCGCACGAACGGCAGTTTCAACCGCGCTATTCAATGAATTTGAACTGCCACTGTTTGGAAAAGAAAAGAAGACGAAGAGGATCTGTGAAAAATATTAGTAATAGTACTACATGTATATAGTACTGAAGTCACTGAGTGATCAGTTTCCGAGTCCGTCGTCTCAGTGTGACTTGATCAGTTTTTCAGTGTAGTCGCCACACCATAGTGTCACTCATGTTTTACTGAGAAGGCTGCAAGACCATATTATCATTCAGTAAACACACGTCTACAGTTCTAAAAACTTCTGCAAGACAATGTGTAGAACGTCCGACTCACGGCGACGGTGACTGAGCCGGGCTGATCAGTCTACCAGTCTACCATGTGCTGCATTGTGGTTTGTGTCACTGTTTTATGTGCATCACCTATTCACAAGCAATGCGCCTCCGTTGCCCGTCAGCACCCTCCATAAAGGAAAAGTGGTGGGTAATGTTATTCAAATAGACACTGGCCTAGCTGAGTGACTCTATACAGAAATTTTGAAATCTCATCATAGATGCGATTGTTCAAATATCGCAACTTTTCTGGCCATTGCAATGGCCAGCAAAGAGTGAAAGACCATACATTCCTGACCAGGAGATCTGAAATGGAGATATCAAGTTTCTAAATAAGGTTATGAATTTAAGGAAATGGCAACAGATTATTTGTGTGTGTGTGTGAGAGTCCACATTCAGCAGCCACTTTCTCAGTACAATATCTGTACCAAAATTTTAGGGATGTTACGTACGTCATGTGACATGCTTGTGGAAACATACATGTACATGTAAATTGTATTATTTAGATTTTGCCCTTAGTCAGTGTTGCCAGTAATCATTGATGACCATATCTGTAGTTTCCATGTTTGTTTCTTTTCCCCAAAACTCACGATTTAGTTCTGTGTTTTTGTTTTCATTTCAGGTTGTATGTTGTTGCCTGTCTGTGTCTGTGCTAGTGAATCTCACTGTACAGTTGCTTCAGCACTTCAAACTGATTATGAACAGTACAGGTGTTGCTGTCTCCAGTATCTATGCTTCAGTGGTCATGCTTTCATCATTGGTGAGTAGAATGTATTAAAACTAGTAATAAGATTCAAGCTGTAATTTTAATACAAATTCTCTTTTGTGCATAATATTGACTGTTGGGAAAAAAAAGAAGAAATTTTTAAAAGATGAACTTTGATTTTGAACTGGAAAGATGTGATGGGGAGGGGGGGGGAGGGGAGGGGGATGCTGGTTTCAGTTTCAGGCATTGCCAATGCGTTTGTACATAATTGTTCTCAGACGCATTCTCTGATACTTCTGAATTAGATATTTTAATATATTTTAGTTTACGCAAATTATAGTATAAAATCTAATTCAAAAGTACTAATTCAATTTTATGTATACTGTATAGTGCACCTTGTACCATGTAATGAAAAGTAATGGCTTGTCTTACTTTTTCTGTCAGCCCTCTTTATTTATTTTTTATTTTATTGATTTATTTATATTTTGGTTGCTCTTTCTGAATGGCAAATAATGAATAAATGTTCATATATATATATATTTTTTAGCATGAATTGTTTTCTGTATTACTATAAGGTTTTGTATTTTCAGTATGGGCAGTTACAAGTAATACATGTACTACAAGCTGACTTGTGATTAACAGTTGAAGTGGAAAGTGGTACATGTATGTTGCAGATTTTTATCTGTAGTTCTTTTATTTTCAGGTTCTAGTCGTTTTGATAATGACCATGGAGCGCAGGAGAGGGCGCATCACGTCATCCGTCCTGTTTTTCTTCTTGTTAGTCCTAGTCACTTGCAGAGGAGCGATGTTCTGCTCACTCATTCTGAAACAGGTAAGCGCTCAGTTACAAGGGGAAGAGGGTGTGTTTTGTTGCAGTGTGGGTGGCTGGTGGTCTAGTAGTTCAGCAACTTCGTCACTAATGCGAGATCTCAGGTTCGAGTCTCACTCGGGGCAAAGAATCTTTCCTTCTTGTATGTGGCACTGTTCATTTGGGCCAATCATTGGGGAGTCTCTCCCGTACCCCAGCTTCCTCCCCCTCTGCTTTGGAAATGTTCAGCCCAAAATTTGAAAATGAAGGCAATTCTAAGTTCTGAAACTTAAATTATAGCTGAGCTGACCCTTCACACCACGTGATTGTAATGTGTGAGAGAATGCGTGTGATTCATTTGAGCATGCGTGTTGAGATCAGTTCATGGCTGATTCAAGACATATACAATACTATATTATTATTATTATTATTACTGTATTTCAGTGAATTGATCCTATAGTCAAATTTTAGGACTGAAACCCAACTGTCTTATTTTAGAACCAACTACTAACTTAAAAAAAAAAAAAAAATGCTGCTTTTGCTTTGTTTTGTTCATTGCATATATGTATACTGTTGTACGGGTGTGAAATAATTTATGGCAGGTATGAAAATTGATGACCTTTGACTTTCATTGTTTAAAAGTTATATTGACATAATTTTTTTTGAGAGAAAAAATAAATCAGGCAAATAGAGTTGGCAGTGAAATATCTGTTTTTTTTCAGACCTACTCAGACGATCTGGGCAAGTTTTGTCTCTTCAGTGGGGAGTACGTCTTTTTGTGGGTTCTTCTCTTACTGCATTGTTTTGCTGAAAAGCCAGCGGATTCACAGCTGTCGCACAATAAAAGGGTAAGTAAGAATTCTCACAACTCTGAATGTTACAAGTCGCATTCCGCTGTCCGTACACCCGCCCACATAGTGTAATAAGACTGTGCATGACAAGAAACACCGCCTGTCACCACACCAAAGAGGATGGCAAGCAAAAGAATGGAGAAGTGATTGTATGTGACGGTGGTGTCAACTCACCTAAGTGCCAGTTAGACTTGTACCCCATATTCACCCCCCCCCCCCCCCCCTTTGTGCTCTGTCGCTTAACAATGCGTTCTTGGTGCAGCAAGGGAGACAACTCATGCAGGCAGTAATCTCTGAAAAAGGCTGAAAATGTACTGTGCTGGTGAATGCGACAGAACTCACCGCTTCTGTGCACACTGTGAAATACCAAGTTGACCACAAAGTTGTTCAGAACTGTCCACTTTCCTTGTCACCGAGTCTGGTTGTTGTTTCCTTCTTAGTGATCAGTTGTCGTTAGCGTGTTTTGGGGCATTACAGAGGGTAATCGTAGTGGAACCCGATGGTACAGAGTTGGATTGGTTATCACTGTTCGGCAGATTTAAGGAAAATCGTGACATTGACAGCATTTAATTTCTCACAATAGCAGAACGACTGTCTTTCACACAGCACTTCTCCAAACTGATAAGTTTTTAAACACAACAACTCATCTGTGGGAAATGGGAATGGAAACACCACGGGTGGCCGATTATCTCGTCTGAAACTGGTTTGGCCACAGGTCGGAATTCATTCAGGTTGTTGTGGACTTGGCTGTGTACCTACCTACACAGTGGTCAAAAGTCTCGCTTAGCAGAAGCATGAAGTCACAGTATAATGAACACCCTAGTAGTCTTACCCATAAAAATGCGTCCACATTATCAGCGCTAGATGAATGTGGTGGTGGTGGTGGTGGTGGTGGTGATGGTTTCCTGGTAGTGCTTTTCTGCAGGAAAAAAAAGCTTAAAAACTGACTTTTCACAAAAAGTGTGTTTTTCTCTTTTTTTTATTTTTTAAATCTTGTGTGTGTGTTTGTGTGTGTGTTTTAGGGTTTTTTTCATGTTATTTTTTACTTTTTTGTTGTTATTGTTTTTGTTGAAAACACTACCCCTGTTCTCCTTTGCCTTTGGAACAACAATGTGAAACCAAATAAGTTTAGCTTTTTTTTTTTTTTTAACAGGGGCTGTCCTGATTATATACTTGTATGTATGTAAACACAGTGAATTTGTGTAATCAGTGATTTCCTGAAATCCCAGAAACTTTCAGTAAATTAATGTAATCACTGTTTTACTCGGGGATTTCAGAAAGTGCCTAAAATTTCCAAGGATTTCAGGAAATCTCAAAATATTTGTCATTGTTTTTACGTACACTACCAGTATCTTACTGGTGGACCAGTTAAACACTTCTTTTGTGTGTGTGTGGGGGGGGGGGGGTAGGCTATTACCAGGAATTTTGACTAGTTCATTTCAGCCAACAAATGCCTTTCACCTCTTTTGTCATTTCTAGTATTTGAGATTCAAAAATTTGTAGACAGTAGTTTCAGCACGAAGAAAAAAAGGAAGGGAGGCGACCCCCCCCCCCCCCCACCACACACACACAGAGGTTCCTGCGCCAGTAGTATTCCTTTCATCATGCATTGTGTTGTGAAAAACTGGATCTTGTCGAGATGATTATGAAACCATTGAAATCATGTCACAGATGACTTTTGTGTGTGTGTGTGTGTAAACAGTAATGACAATGAGTATTATTATTATTATTCAGATTTTGCAGCCCATTTGTCTGTGTTTTATGCCAACTCATGAAACCACTCCAGAGACACTGTCTTTGTGTTACCAAACATCATATATATCTCCTGTTGAAATCAAAGGGTGCACTGTTCTTTGGTTTGGTGTTTTGCCGTTGCGGAACGTAGTGCCCCTGCACCCTGGCCGGACTTTTACCTTTACGAGTACAGTGTTAGATTTAGCCTTTTAAAACTTTAAGAGCGTTAGCCATGCATTCTCAGCTTTTAGCTAGTGTAGAGGAAGATCATTTGTGGTGTAGAACTGATTATGTGTACTTAGCCCCCCCCCCCCCCCCCCCCCCAAAAAAAAAAAAATAAATAAATAAATAAATAAAAAAATAAATAAATAAATAAATTTAAATAAAAAAAAAATAATAATAATTAAAAAAATATAAAAAAATGCTCACAGGGAAAAAAAGATGAGCAATTTTCTTACGAAAAAAAAGAAAGAAAGAGTAAGTTCATGCAACCTACCCAGGCTTCAAGACACGCCTACTGACATTTAGCGTCTCGAAATACAGCAGTTCAAATTAGCAAAATAATCGCCAGCCTCATTATCTTCGTTTTTTTTTTTAAATCAACGCTGGTATGCGTGTCTTTATGGAGTAGCAGAAACTGTTTACAAAATTGACAAGTTTGATGGGTAGGAGCCGACTTGGGTAGGAAAAATCCCGCTTGCCTCGGCTGGGACTCGAACCCGAGGTCTCCCGGTCCTTGGTCCGAAGTGCTAACCACTACACTACGGGGGCTGGTAGCATCAGGATTTTAGTTCTTTTAGATACATGTTATGTAGTCAGTGAGCAGCAGATTAGCGAAAGGCATACTTTGACTAAATCGATGAATTAAAAACATGTTCTTATACTTTAAAAAAAAAAAAAAATCTTGCACGTTTTATACAATTTGGCACAATGTTTAAACAGGTTTAAGTTCAGCTGAGCCTATTTTGGTTCTGGCAGATACATAGATAGACTGTATACATGTGTATGTTTCTGTCTCATTCTAGTCACCAAGTTTTTTTTTTTTTTTTTTTTTCCCTCACAAAACGGTAGTGATATACTACACTGATACCTATCAGTAATAACCGTCATAATGGCGTTTTAGCTGATGTATAGTCTCATGTAAGGCTGAGTCGTTCCTAGTGAGAGGAAGTGACTTGGCCATCGTGGCTAGCTGATTGGCTGCTTGTAATCAGTAGGTATATAGACTACATGTGTGAATCTAGGATTAACCCATGGGTGATCGGGGATGTCACATCTTGGAGGGACGCCCTGCCCAGGTCGTGCGCTACTTTGACCACTGCTCTCGCGTTTGATGCAAAGTTGTGTGAAGCCAACCCCTGCCCTAGGCGGGAGTAAATTTAAGGAATAAAAAATTAAATAAAATTATGCTTACTTCAAAATGTTGCCATTTCCTCTGGCTGTGTGATCTGAACCTGTTTGTCAGTGTAACTCGTCCGTTACAGTCAATGAGACATAATAATATATATGGCCAACCTGGCAGTCTGATTTGAATGGTGTTTAGCTGGACTGTTCAGTTAGAGTTGCTGTTCCCCAAATCTGCCTATTACGGCTGTCTCCAATCACATATATATATATCTCAATAATAATAATAAAATGGGTTCTTAAGGGACGCCCTCCCTCTCGCGGGAGCTCAGGGCGCCTTACAATCAACACACACTCACTTACCCAGAAACACACGCAACATGCCTCCACACATACATTTAACTACAAACACATAATGTGCAGCATCATACACGGGCTGCCCCTGGCTTAAACACACACACACACACACACACACACACACACACACACACACACACACAGATAGATAGGATAGATCTTGTGGCGTTGGATGTTAAACCCGACTAACTTACCGGCAGGCTGCCTGGAGGAGAGGTGTGCTTACATGAGCACCATTCTTTTAGCACCATAATTATATTAACAGTTTGGGCCGCGAGATGAAAATTGACATATCTAGTCACAATCACGTGACAATGGATGCATCTGCAGTTTGGTGACAGTCTTCACATATGGGCTTGCTGCCAGCAGTTTTGCGTCAGTTGAAGCCCGGAACATTTATCTGTACTGTTTATTGTGGAACTTTGTGCCTGTTTCAGTGCCTGTTACAATACAATACAATACAATACAATACAGTACAGTACAGTACAGTACAGTACAGTGCAGTGCAGTACAGTAGAATACAATACAATACAGTACAGTACAGTACAATACAATACAATACAATACATGTTTATTGTCCTTAAAAAGAATATTTCTCTTAAGTTACAGCCCGCTGAGCATTCAGTAACAGGAAGATATAATAAAAACTACATTGTTCAGTGAATTACATAAAACTATTTAAACTAATAATGAGCCTCAAGCCCTAAAATGAGAAGATCAAACATACATTAAAAAAAAAAAATCATCATCTTCACCTCTCTCTCTCTCTCTCTCTCTCACACACACACACACACACACACACACACACACACACACACACAGAGCAGTCAGACTAGTGCAGTCGAGAATGTGCGCTGGGTTTCATTTTGGACGTGTACAGTAACTGACCCGCTGTGGCAGAAAGGAATTTTTAAAACGATTTCTACATATTGGGCAGCGAAAAACGTCTTTTTGAAGGAAGAAGTTCAAAACTGGATTTGAGGGGAGGGGTCACCCAAGACTGCTTGCGCCTTTCTGCCCAACGCACGCACGGTCAGCAGTGCGAGACTGTTGGTTGGCAGGCCTGTGATCTTAGCGGCAGTACTGGTCCCTCGTATTCCCAGCATCGTAATGAGTGTCAGTTTAGATTCATGTTAAACTGATTCACTGATTCTGGACATTTAAATAATAAGGCAGGTGAGGTATTGCTGTGAGTATGAATTCATTAGTCTGAGGCGTAAATTGGTTCAGCTGTTGTCTCTGTTTTGTGTCTGATAATTATATGCTATCGTCTGCACAGATGTGATGGAGGGACAAAGGGTGATTTGTTGCATTTTTTTTTCAGTGGAATGTATAGAAAATGACCTTTCCTTTGGCATATATATATAAAAAAAATCTGTAGCCAGAGACATGTTTGTTGAAATCGCTGTCAAAAAGGGGCCACTTTAAGAAACTGGCTGGTACCGGCCCCCGTAGTGTAATGGTTAGCACTTCGGATCATGGACCGGGAGACCCGGGTTCGAATCCCAGCCGAGGCAAGCGGGATTTTTCATACCTAGGTCGGCTCCTACCCAGAGCGGGTGTGCTATGGGCCCAATGGGGAGGCTGTTGCCACACAGCCGAGCTTCACCCACTTCACGGGTGCGACTTTGGGGGTGCTTCCCTTTGTATGACACGTCTTATGATGTGGATGATTACACGGCCGGCACCGCAGGTGCCGTAGTTCCCGGGCCTGGTTAATGCCGGGATATTTATGACAGGAAGCGTGGAATGCGGCCCTGTCCCGCAGTCCCAAACCACATGGACCTCCATAGCATCATCTTACTATCATCCTCGTCTCCATCATCATGCATAATAAAAATTGTCCCAGCTTCCGAGTCCTCCGTGGGTTCCACCCATGACCTGGGAGGAACACCACTGGAGCTGGCAAAGAGCTGGGGCAGCAAAAAAACAAAAAACAAAAAAACAACTGGCTGGTAACAGTTTGAAATGAGAATCATGCCAGAATGGAGTGGTTGTAGTTATTGCTCTTCGTCACATGTTTAAAAAGTTATACTCTGCCTTGAAACTTTCACAACAGATGCATCAGATGTTTATGGAGCTGAATCAAACGATCAGAATTGGTAGAATTGGCCCTCCTTTTTTTTTTCTCTCTCTCCCCCCCCCCCCCCCCCCCCTGATTTTTTTCGACAGTGGCTATGCGATGCTTCTGTTGGCTCAGTGAAAGGATTACAGACGCCATCACTGTCCAGGTGTCTAAGTGGTGTGATGATAGATATCACGAAAACAGCTCTGAACGATCTGTGAGCATAACAATGGTAGCATTAGCCCCTTCAGTCCCTTTAGTGCAGTTTTATTGGCTGGCGATAGACAGTAAAAATTATATTTGAACATAACAAACTTAACAATAATTGGCAAGCAGGCGAGTACATTAGTGGCAAAACTGAGTCTTCACTTGCATTGTAAATGTATTGTCATAGGGCCTTATGTGGTTAAATTATTGTGACACTCCCTCACCAGCCACTGTCATGTCCACATGTATGCAGATGCCGCCTAATGGTGTTGTGGAATATCTGTGCCAGCTTATCGATCCATTCAGAGTGGTCATCTTTAAGTACTTCGCAGTTAAGAGCCACTCAGAGGCGAAAGTGGCTTTTAGTGAGCTTTTAGGCCAAACTGGAGAAAATGTAATGTTTCATGTATTGCGGTGAAAAAAAGATAAAAGAAAAACTTTTTGGTTTCTGTTTTTCGTGGGGTGTTTGTCAGACTTAAAGTGTGCAATTTTGTTTTCCTTTATGCACATGAAAGTGAGAGGAAAAGTCTCTCAGTGCTAACAAATGTTTTATTTCCCCAAAAGTACACTGCCTCAGATTTTCATGTAAAGGTATACCCATTCCCGTCGCCATGCTGACAGTTGTTGTTTTCATTTTTGTCAATGAAAGACAAAATAATTGGCGGAAGGTACTAGTGAGAGTGGGCTGACCCTTTGGTGGGTAAACATGACCATTTTATGAAAGGCTTTCTGCCGCTTGAACAAAACTAACAAACAAACGACTTATGACCAGTGAACTGGGTTCCTAGGTAGCAGTGACGTTTGAAGCGGGTGGTGCTGTACAGGTAGGCAGGCTGCACTGTACACGTAGACAGGCTGACCTGTACTACAGATGCGCAGTTTACAACTTCGGCCAGTCGTTAATGATTTTTATCCTGCGTAGGTTTGATAGTGATGATGAACGGACCCTGTATACAGCCTAATTTTGATCATAAATTATACATTAATAACAGCCGAGCAGTTGATGAAATGGAGAGACAACGCCTGTTGCCGAGGTCCCTGGCAAAGTTAACAATGCCGTCCTGGGCACAGCACAGCTTAGTCAAAGGCGGAGCTATTTCTAGCTTCATCAAGCGATTCTTCACAGAGGAGAAGAAAATGGAGGTGATTTTTTTGTGTTAATTGAGGAAAGCAGAATTGTTGTGTGTTTTCATTTTTATTGTATGTCGTCTTTCCAGTTATCTTTTAGTTAACTTTGTTACAGTCGGTCTGTATTCTGCGCACTGGTTACAGTCGGTGATGTTGTGTGTGTGTGTGTAATCAGGGCGGTCGGTGGTGTAATGGTTAAGACTTTGTCGCCAGTGCAAGAGGTCAGGCTCGAGTCCTACTCGGGGCGAAGAATGTTTCTTTCTTGTACATGTGGCACCGTTTGTTTGGGCCGACCGTCGGGGGTTCTTTCCGGGTACTCCGGCTTCCTCCTTCTCAGCTTTGTAAAATAAATGCTCTTCTAAAAATCCGAAACTGAAATTGCTGAGATGGCCCTTCGCAATACGTGATTGTTATGTGTTCGTGTCCAGTGTCTGAGCGAATGCGTGTGATTCATGTGAGCATGGTTGTTGGGTTTACCGGTGACTCACGGCACTTTGAGCCAAATATTTGGGATAAAGTGCCTATATTACCGTGATTATTATTATTATTAGTTGTAGTAGTATAATTATTATTATTATTGTTGTTGTTGTTGTTGTCTGTTTTTCCCATACACCTGGAAGATTGGAATATGTTTCTTATGATTTGACAGCCTGGCTGCATTTTTTTTTTCATGAAAAAGGGAATGCTTTCGGCAACTTTACTTACAGCTTGTTGTGTCTCAAAAACCACCCAGGAATGAAAAGATCAAAGACCACAACCAGAAAACAACTTGCACTGACATATAACTACAGTGTAAAGATATTTCTGAGAGAAAAATCATTGTCAAAACTTCAGCATCAAAATCAACGTGGCGGGAGGGAAAGAAAAAAAAACCCATCCTTCTGAGTAGAACCTATGTTCACGGCAGTGTCTGAAACTGGGATGAACACTGCAACTGGGATGAATACCAGGTTGTTACCTCTATTCTGAGAGGAGAGTACATGTATTGTATGTGATTTTCAGGGTGTCCGTGTGTGTGCCGAGACTGAGGCATCCTTCCTGTCACAGCTGACAATGTGGTGGATGAACCGGTATGTAAGCGCTTGACATTATGGTGTTTTTTTGTTTTTTGTTTTCTTCTTTTTTTCTTTTTTTTTCCTTATTTTTATTTATTTATTTATTTTATTTTATTTTTTTGCTTCCCCTCTCATTGCCAGCTCCAGTGGTATTCCTCCCTGGTCATGGGTTGAATCCAGGGAGGGTTTCGAAGCTTGGGCAATTTTTTTTTATTGCGCATGATGATGATGAAGTTGATGGTATGATCGAGATCCATGTGGTTTGAGACTGCATGACAGGGCCACATTCCGCACTTTCTGTCATGAATATCCCGGTATTAATTAACCCAGGCCTGGGAACTACAGCACCTGCGCTGCCTACCGTGTAATCTTTCACACCATAAGATGTGTCATAACAAGGGAAGCACCCTCAAAGTGGAGTGGGTGAGTTTCCGTTGAGATTCAGCCGTGCGCATTGCAGATGGCGAGTGTGTTTATTTGTGCAATATGTCCCCCAGGTTGATGGTGGCAGGCTTCCGATCGCCACTGACAGAGGACGACGTGGACAATCTCCATCCTCGACAGGAGGCCAGAAACATTGTTCCACGATTCCTTAAACACTGGCAAAAGAAAACGCAACCCAGAGAGAAAAAGTAAGTGATTTAAACCTCGTGCAGTGGATGTTGCTTTGTGCAGTTGTAAGCTTGCTTTCAAGTGAGAAGACCCTGTGTGTGTGTGTGTGTGTGTGTGTGTGTGTGTGTGTGTGTGTGTGTGTGTGTGTGCGTGTGCGTGTGTGTGTGTGTGAGTGAGCGAGAGAGAGAGAGAGAGAGCATGTTCAGAGAGATAGAGACTCAGACTCAGACATTTTTATTGTTCGGACTTTCGTCCATTACAATGGAAGTGAGTTGTGTCTTTAGAAATAATGAAATGGCGTAACAGAAAGAACAGTAACACGGAATGATTTTATAAGCCGGAGGTAACCCCACACACACACACACACACACACACACACACACACACACACACACACACACATACACACACGGAATAAATAGCCTACGCATGACCATCTACGAGTTACGTATACACAGATCGGAAACATAACTATAGGGTAGTACTCCGTGTTATAGACACATACTAGGCCATAAGCCCATGTAAAACTAGTCAGGCAAACAAAACATCCAGAAAACCACAAGCTGCATGTGGAGTTTGCTATGCGAACGTAGTATTGTCACAGAGCTTAAACGAATGAGTGAAAGAGAGAGAGTCAAGTCAAGTCAAAAATACTTTATTTATCCCCGTAGGGCAATTCATGCGGGCGAGCATAAGACACATAAAGAAGTTAAGATAAATAAATTCATATAATTGTACACACTCTCTCTCTCTCTCAATCTCTCTCTCTCTCTCACACACACACACACACACACACACACACACACACACACATATCCTGCACTTGGTGACTAACCGGAGAATTATAAGCATGAGGCAACTAAAAAAAAAAAAAAAAAAAAAATCACAGACAAGTATCACAAGCATCATAGAAGCGGTAACAGCAGCTTATTAAAATACATCACAGTAATTATGGCACTCTCAGAGAGAGAGAGAGAGAGATCAGAATTCTGAAACTCTTGGGTTGTAACTTGTACAATGAATATCATTTTGCATGAAGAGACTTCTCTGTGTGCAGACAAAAACACGGCGATGGTGACTGGTTGCCTCTGATACAGCAAAATGGACATGTCCAGTGTGATTCCACCAACAAGACTGAAATTAACAGTTTCGTCCAAGGAGACGGTTGCGGAGGATTCCGAGCACAGGACCAGGAAAAGAAAGTGTCGCTGCTTAGAGTGCTTGGCCGAACTTTTGGGATGGAGGCTTTCTTGATACAACTGTGGCAGTTAGTTCATGATGTGTTCATGTTGACAAATCCACTTGTTCTTGGGTGAGTATGTCCATATTTTTCTCTAAACAGGATAAATTTAATTCATTTCTTTGTATTTGGGCATCCTTTGAAAACTGGATCGTGCTGAATAGAGAATAGAGTAGCATTTTCGTTTCATTCATTACTTCTAGCAAAGCTTCTTAACCTTCGGACGACGTCGTGGGTAAAAAGTTGCACACACATTGCTTTAGATGAACGTATCTCGGTCAGTATTTACGTCACACCATTGAAATTTCATGACTTTGTCAATAAATGGTTTGACTATGTTCATGCCAAAAATTTTGTTGTTTAACTTGTAATTAGCAGAGTAATTAAAGAATAAGTTGTGAATTGCCTATATAAAAACCATGGGTAATTTGTTTCCCACGATGTAGGACTAGGAATAAGTTGAAATTTACCTTCCTAAAAACCATGGGTAATTTGTTTCCCAGGACTAGGAATAAGCTGCAATCTGCCTATATAAAAACCATTGGTAATTTGTTTCCCACGACGTAGGACTAGGAATAAGTTGAAAATTACCTATGTAAAAACCATGGGTAAGTTGTTTCACACGATGTGACTAAGAAGCGACGTAGCCGGAAGGTTAAGTTGTTAGTACACAAAGAAAAATTGTGTATGTTGTTGTTTACTGTTAATAATAATAATAATAATACATCATATTTATAAGGCGCCTGTCTCTGAAAAGCAGACTCAGAGCACACACACACACACACACACACACACACACACACCACACCACACACACACACACACACACACATGAACATGGACAGAGGGACCCAGTTATCTATGGAAAGGCCTTGGTAATACTGAACCCAGAATATTCTGGACTACTTCTATGGCTTTTTCAGCATAGGACAAATTAATAGAGCAAGACCAGGCTTAATATTGGACAGGTGTAGTCCAGCATACATGGGCAATTTGTATACATCTGTTATTGAACTACCAACCAACCAACAAACAGCTTTTAACGCAGTAGAGGGGTTTATGATGGGACCATGAGTTTGTAAGGTGAGGTGTTTCTATATCCTCTAACTCCCCCCCCCCCCACACACACACACACACCACCACCATCCCCTCCCTACCGCCGCCACCTAGTGTAATAGGACAAATGTCCCCATATGACAAGTGTTGTACAACTTACTGTTTTAGATCTCTTTTTATGTGAAACTAATGATTTCAAATCAAATTGATTTGAAAATAATTATTTTGTGGCTCTATGTAAACTTCTAGTTCTACACACACACTGCTGCATGTACTAAAATCTGAACCCCCCCCCCCCCCCCCAAAAAAAAAAAAAAAAAAAAACAAAAAAAACAAAACAAATAAGCAAACAAACAAACAAACAGCAACAAACAAACAAATGAACAAACAAACAACATGAAACTAAGTGCATGCAAACAAACAACCTTGCTTGCTTACCATTTCAGGCGGCTCTTCCTTCTACAATTTTTATCACAACAATAACGGTTATAAGTTGGATTAGAAAAAAGAATCAAATACAACAAGCACTGCACTAGCAGGCGCTGCGTATATATACATATACAAGTATATATTCAGGACGCAGTTTTTGCTAGCTGAGTTGCCATTAAGAGTGAAGTGTCACTGTCAGACTGTTATGATAGAATAAGAGGAGTATGTATAATTGCATTTGTCACATCTGTGTTTAATACTAATAATAGCCTGGAGCTGTCTCTCTCTCTCTATCTCCCCCCCCCCCCCCTTCCCTGTTTGTGTGTGCCAGCTTGTTCTTCACTACCGAAGTGGTGGCCTGAGCCCTCCTGCTGGTGGATTTACAGGGTTTTGTGTGTGTGTATGCGTGTGTGTGTATGCGTGTGTGTATGCGTGTGTGTATGCGTGTGTGTGTATGCGTGTGTGTGTATGCGTGTGTGTGTATGCGTGTGTGTGTGTGTCTTGTGTCAATATGTGTTGTGTACTTCTGATTTATTTGTTTAGGCTGCAATTGTGAAGCGCCTTGAGCCCCTTCTTTTGGTGACACTGCCCTATACAACATTATTATTATTATTGTAATCATTATCATTACATACATGTTTGATGATGACTTTGTAGGCAGATGTAATCGTAGCTTCATTGTGTATTATGGGTCTGCATGCCTGTTAACCTCTTTTCCTTTCATACAGAAAGTCCAGTCAGTCTCTCTCTCTCTCCCTTTCTCTCTCTCTCTCTCTCTCTCCAGGATAATTGTCTTGAATTATCTTTTTAATTTATTTTATTATTATTTTATAGTCTCTTTAGCATTAGCCACGGCAAGTTTGCAAAGTGGCGAATTTCTGTCAAGACTTTTACCGTTGATAAATAAACATTCATCGTCATCATCATCATCATCATCACTCTCTCTCTCTCTCATGCATGCATGCATACACACGTAATGGGCAAGACTTAGTTTGCAGCAGTAGATGTAATGACAAAATAGCAGTCCCCTTTCTGAAAACCTTTTTTTAACCCCCCCCCTCCCCCCTCCCCCCCCCCCCCCCCAAAAAAAAAAAAATGCATCTAGGTTTTAACCTACAAGTAGTGTGCGACAAATTTTAAATTGTGAGACAATACTGGTGTAGTACTAGTAGTAGTGGAATGTCTTATGTCGTGTACTCTTTGTCCTAAAAGGGGCATCTCAAAGAAGTGATAGAGGTAGCCAACATTTCATGTTACATATTCCAGGTTACTTTAAAAAATTTTTTTTTTTTTTTTTTTTTTTTTAACCTCAGTTGTCGGCTTGCTACAAGCTCCAAAAACTAAAATGTTTCTGGTTTTTTTTTTTTTAATTATTTTTGCATTCTTCTTTTTTTAACTTTGCTGAGCGTACCTTCTTCAGTGGTTCCTAGTACAACAATACAATTTGTCTATTGTTTTTCTGGTGATGGACATTCGGCAAAAAGATGAAAACCCCTCCCCCTTCCCCTCCCCCGCAAAAAAAAAGAGCGTATTTTTTGCGTTTATTTTATTTTATTTTTATTATTCCAGGTTACTTGTTGACTTTATCCAGGATGAAACCATGGAGACGTGGAAAGGGTTCCTGTATGCTGGTGCTCTGTTCTTTTCCTTGGTCATACAGTCTGTCTGCCACATCCGCGTCTACCACCTGTCCGGGTGCCTGGGGTTAAGGGTTCGAACCGCAGTCATGTCGGCTGTGTTCAGGAAGGTTGGTATAGTGATGCACAGATTAAAGTTAAGGTCACAATTTAGGGAGGTCATTCTTTACTCTCGTCTCTGTATGTGAGTTTTTCAACAGGAAAGTAGGATGAAAATTCTCACTTTTTTCCACTAACTCTCTGACTGCTCATTACTAAAAACAAACAAACAACAAGAACGACAGCAGCTACACTGGGTTGGTGATTGATAATGATAGAATCAGGAGGGAGTTAGAGGGTTACCTGCCGGGCTTAAACTTCCATCAGATTATTAACCCTGTCCTTGCTGAATTAATTTGTCTTATGCTGAAAAAGCCGTAGAGGTAGCCTGCCGTATTCCGGGCTCAGTACTACCAGGGAAACTGTGCCTTTAAACCTCACAGTAGTTCCTGGGGCAGATAAATACTTTCCGGTCCAGTGACAGCAGAATTTACTCTGTATTTCTTTGTTTCGTAATGCCCAGTTTTCTGGCAAGATCATATAAACCAAAAGAATTACATTCCAGAAACAATTGACCCCCCCCCCCCACCCCCCACCTGTAAGTCAGTCTAGTTGACTTGTCTTTTCGTCTCTGTGATATTCACACCTGTCTAGTTGACTTGTCTTTTCGTCTCTGTGATATTCACGCCCGTCTAGTTGACTTGTCTTTTCGTCTCTGTGATATTCACATTTGTAAAGGACTGCTTTTGGCTGACTTGGATCTGCGTTGAACGATTTATTGGTAATTCTGATCGTAGCTTCATGTTTTTTTTTATAATGTTTATGCTTGTCCCCACTGGACCAAACTCTACAGTGTTTTTTTTTTTTTTTTTTTCTCCTGCAGGCGCTGGTGATGGACGTGACGTCACGCCAGGAGTCCACTGTCGGGGAGATCGTCAACCTGATGTCCGTTGATGCTGAACACCTGGAGCACACGACCACCTGGCTGTACATGATCTGGTCGGGCCCCATACAGATTCTCACCGCTCTCTGTCTGCTCTACATCACACTGGGACCGCCCATGTTAGCAGGTGTGCAGAAATCTTGGCTGTGCATAACCATGATCGTTGATGTGTGTGTGTGTGTGTGTGTCCAAATTCATCCCCCAAAAACCTGCGCTGTGGTTGATACAGGGATGTCGTTTGGGGTCGGATCTCGACTAAAAGCCGATTTTTTTTTTTTTTTTTTTTTTAAAGCCGATAATCTGTCTGTCATGTCGGCTGGCCGAGCCAAAGTTTTCACGAGTGAATCGGCTTGATAATGTCCGTTTCTGCGAGATTCCTATGCTGGCTGGACTAATTTCCAAGAAAACGCAACTTTCGGTGAGGATATGTATCTACAGAACATCTTTAATTCATGGAGGTGGAGGGAGCACGTAACAGTACGGAATCTAGTCGAAAAACTTGTGAAACTGCTTCTGCTTCTGCTTTCTGTAAAAAGCTGAAACTTACATGGCTGTTTCGGCTAAATCGCCGAAGAAAAAAAATCCTGGCAACATCACTGCTGATACACTCTGTTTTTTGCAGGCTTGATCAAGTTTTCTGTAGGGGGTGCTTCTTCCTTAGCTCAAGACTGAAAAAGTCCTACCGAGATTTTTACCTGCATGAGTAGTCTCCCATGCATACATAGATCCGCAGCAATCATTTTTCGTGCTTCGCCGCAAAAAATGCATGCTTGTTGCGGCAAGGGAGATTACTCATGCAGGTAATAATCTCGAAACAGGCCGAGAATGAACTGGTGCTGGTGAATGCGACAGTTTTCCCCGCTTCTGTGCACACTGTGCAAAGTTGTTCGCAACTGTCCACTTTCTTTTCTGATTTTTTCCTTCTTCGGCATTACTAAGCTCAGCCTGGTTTCGGTTAGCCCGAGTTGGCATCGTCGCGGGGACCAAGAGTAGCGGGAAATGATGTAGCACTAGAATAGCTGGTGTCTAAGACCAGCCACATAGCTCAGAATATTATGAGGCTTCTTTTTTTTTTCATAGAGATTTTTAGGTGGGTTGAGAGGAAAATTGCATCTTTTCTGTTTTGCTTTCTGCTTATTGCACTTTCGTGTGTCTGATGACTGATGGGCAGGCCTGGCAGTAGTGGTGATGCTGGTGCCAGTAAACTCGCTGATCCTCAAAGGTATGCGTCGATGCGAGGAACAGATGATGGAACTTAAGGACAAACGTCTCAAGATACTCAGTGAGGTGTTGAATGGGATTAAGGTACGGTCGCTCTGAAGTGCATTTCCTCATAAGTATAGTTTACTAAAATTGAATTAAAAAAAAAAAAAATTGAATGTGATGTAGTGATGTGATGTGATGAGCATTTTTCAAAGATTTAATCCTTTCACCTCCAGCCACTCTGGAATGGAAGTACTGCTCAGGGCTGGGTGTTTTTCTGGCTGACTGCAGCCTCTGTACACGGGTGGGTGAATGGGTGTTTGGGGGTGTAACGTCCTTTTCCACAATATAGGGGTGATATCAAAGACGGGGTAACGATGAAAAAGCCAGCACAAATATTTGGCCCCAGCCAGGATGCGAACTCACAACCCGAGCATCAGAAGTCCAATGCTCTACCATTCGGCCACCCCGGCTCCCCCCTCTGTGTACACACCTAGTATTTAATCTCTTGTAACTTCTGAACACAATCACCAGTTTACTTTTTTTTTTTTAATGGTAGCAAATTGGATATAGTTTTA